>APFE031716978.1:0-12511 GCA_000404065.3 Pinus taeda | reverse complement strand
AAAGACAAGCACCTAACTCAATCAATATTTCCATACTATTGAAATATATGTCCCCCAAATCTAGACTAAATGACCTAAATTCACTACCCAGTGATAGATAGAGAAATAGGTACTTTGAGGCCAAATGTTTTAAGAAAAAACTAGATGATAACATGGGTAAAAGTATGGAGAATATTGTGAACCCATATGTTAGAAAAATGAGATAGGGAAACTTGTAGTAGAATTAGTGTTGGTAATCTTCCAGTATGAATGTCACTAATAAATTTAGCTCCGATTGTACTCAAATGTTTTTATAAATATCATCCATAATATTCCAAGGAATTTAATAAAAAGTTTTGAGATCAGAACTAGTTTTAGAAATCAATTTCAAGAGACAAAATCCAATAGTCCTAAGAATAAAAAAGGTCCAATTCCTTCCTTGTATTTGGGGATTAACATTATCTTCAGGTTGAAATAAATTTACATTTTTCCAATTCCCAAGTGAAATTTCAGATCCATGTTAGAAAATTTGTAAACTCAGATACATGTAACCAGTATGATGTTTGAACCAAAAGAGCCTAGGTTCTTTCTACAACATTCATGGAAATGAGATAGCCATCATCTCTTTCATGGCACATTAAATAAGGAAAGTAACACAATCTCATGTAAATCAAGATCTAGAATGCACCTAGACATAGGAAACTCGAGGATGAATATCTATCTTGAGTTCACACAAACGATCGATGTATGCATTATTGTAACTCTAAATATCCAACCTAAATTTAAATAGATTTTGCTAATGTATATGTTCATTTATAGAAATGTACTTCAAAGAAAACCCAAGTGCCTAGAGAGGGGTTGATGACATAAAATTGAAAACCCAAATCATGGTTACAATACTTAAATATAAAATCCTATGTTGTTTAGTTTGAACATATAAAGGAACTTACAAGCATATCTTGCATGAGAAGTGTGGGCAGAGGTTTGAAAGAGGGAAATATGGCATCATTTAAAACAATTCTTTTCTCAGAAACCACTGCGTGCAGATTGTTGCATCTTTGAAGCTCTCCTCCTTTCCATTGTCCAGAAAACTTCATAAACCATTTTTTCCATCTATACATAACCATCCTGAGAGATGACAATAAAGATGGGACTAGACCTTCCATGTACTACCAACTTCAATTCTGCCCATTTTGTGTTGAACTCATGGAATACCGAGAGGCCACAAAATTGGTGCAACCTAAAATTTTAAAATGGGTTTATGAGCAAACTACAGAAAAACCCACAACAAATTAAGAGTGAGTAGTTATGTAAGTATAAAGGTCCCCAGAATACAAGGTTCCCATTGATAAACAAAATGAAACCTCAATACCCTTCGAGGGGCCAATAATAATGTAGAAAAGCCCCCAAAAATTTAGATTGAGATAGTAAATTGGATTATCACAAATTTGTCTCGTAATCCACGATTCAACTGTAGCAAATTATAAGTTTCTTCCATGGAAATAAATTAAGTACTGCTGGAAACACGAGAAAGAACTTGTTGACTCAACAATAAGGTAAGATGAACAAAACACATCCAAAAACAACCAACTCCATCGAAACCTTTCGAGAGGACATGCGAGATTCTGGGGGCTGCTACCTTGAAGGTCTATAGTAGCATATGTAGGAGGATCAGCCTCGTGACATTTCTCTAACATCTCCCTGAAACGTTTCATGACCTCCTCATGATCTCTTTATACCTATTGAGCGTAAAATGGGCCATCATTAGATGATTAAAAGTCAATGTACTCAGTGTCATCTCAACCTCGTAGATGGTTTTCAGCATATCAAACCAGGCTTCCATGTCTAGCCTAACAATGAGTGCTCAAAACTACGGTATATGTAATGAGATTCCATACAACACCAGGTTATTTAATAAATTTACAAAGAGAAACAACATTATGCCCTAATAAACATTATTGCCCTAAATTTACACTCAAATTCAGGACGAAAGGGTTAAATGTCTGTCAGAAATAGTGAAAAAGCGAGAGTTGCCTGTGGCCGACTATCCAACAAGCTTGAATTTTAAGCTTCAAGATTTTGAAGAGACAGTCCTGTTGTAGCAACAGCAAAGGGGGAAATCTCAGATATTGGGGATAGTGGGGTTAGGTGGCGTAGGAAAGACAACTTTTGCAAAACATTTCTTCAATATGAAGAAATCATATTATCATAGATCCTGCTTTTTATTTGAAGTTAGAGATAGTGCAGCTAAAAATTCTTGAAATTCGTGGTAGATAATACTTCTTAAGGCCAACATCTTTGCAAGGGAAATACATCAAATTGAAAGGAAAATACCTGTGAAAATAAACCCTTTGCTGTCTTCCTTGAAACTTCTAGCTCAACTTTGAGTTCCTTTGCAAAATAACAGTGAAAGCCCCAGCATATATAAACTAAAACAATTTAGCGCCAAAAAGATTTTCAGCCTCTACACCAAAAAAGTTCCGGTGGTTTCAGCGGTCTTGTTTCCATTTTATGATGGCCTAGCCTGCTATATCCCGCCCATGTCTCCCACATTTCATAAGAATGAGGGTCTTAATATCTATCTCCCGCCACCCATGAATAAATGAGCATGTACTCTGCTACCGTTGGGTCTCGTGCCCTTAATGCCCATCACAGAAACCCTAGTCTCGTGGCTTTAATAGATCAATAACTTAACACAAGTGCATTCTTGGCAACAAGACTGCAATTTCATAACCAAAACCAAAAGTCTGAAAATGAAGAATTATTCCTCTGAGTTCGGCCCAGTCCCTCTGAGTTATTATAACAAAACCCTCAGCCTTAGGCCAGAGAAACCTTTTAAAAATACATTACAGGGATAGTATTCCGTCCAGTTCACGGATGAAGGATGTTAACTAATATCCCTAGCCTAGTTCGACAAAAAAACACATACCTGGTAGTGGGCGCCAAGAAACTGGTAGACCCAACCGCAATTCGGCATGACTCCGAGGACCCACACCATAGCCAACCAGGGTTGCACATTCAAGTAGAAAACAAGATGAGTATGTGATGACAAAACAAGAGAAAAGCTATAAAACTCAGAAACTATTTAACTTTAACACCTAAAACGAATATGCGCTTACCTGAAGAGACTATCAGAGTTGGAAACCCTTTCTGAAAATAGAGATTGCGTCTCAGCGCACATCGTGTTATACCACTAAAAAGAACCAATTTCAAAGGTAACCAGAAGTGGGCAACTTGATCAAAGGCAAACTGTGGTGAGGTAAAGTATTGGGTAGAGAACCATAACAGAGAAAGACAAAAGTGAACCATTTGAGGACTCGACGAACTAACACTCCCAGCTCGACAACCCTAGGAGATCAGTACCTTAACACACACAATGTACCAGGATCTAACGCCACGACTGTTGGATTTGGAAGAGGCATCTACAACCATAGAACTGATGCATATTCCCACCGAATGATTCCAACTGGAGGCTCCTTGGCAGTCGAACCATGCATAACCCTAGGCATACGACAACCAGGGTACCAACTGGACGCTCCTTGGTAGTCGAACCATGCATAACCGAGGGCTCTTAATACATAATATATTTTAGTTTAAATCTTTTATGTTAAATTTATTAATAACAAACATATATTTAACTTAATTTGATTTCTTATAGGTTTGAGAATATTAAATTCCATAAGAATTTTAAAATGTTATTTTATTTTACATAGGTTAAAGTTCCATAAAAATAAGGTTTGAAGTTGCTTTTTTGAATTGACTTATTATTGATCTACTTGTTGTACTATAGGTAGTGTATCTATTTTATAGTAAGTAATCATTGTACTATAGGTAGTGTCTAGTAATTTTTTAAGGAGCATTCATATAAACAAAGAAATATAATGAACCATAATAAATATCGTATTTATTGAAGGGATTTTATCATCATAAATTACCAAAATGTAATTTGAGTGACTAATAAAATTCTACTATTACAAATATATAAAAAAATTCATTCCACATTCATATACACTTCAAGGTGTAATGTGCTATTCTTTAGTAATTACACCTTATTATCTTTACATCTTTTCTTATGTAATGACTATCAATCCTTCACTCTTTATTTGATTATTGTGATTTATTGTAATTGTTTTGCATGTAGGTAAATTATTCAAGTAGAAATGCCTCCAAAAAGGAAGGGTCAATCAACTAAATTTTTTTTATGTATATTTTAAAACATCAAAGACTTATAATGTTAAAGATATTCCATATATACCTCATTTGAATGATGATGCTAATGAAGATATGAATGAAGACTATTTTGTTGATATAGAAATTCTTGGCAATAAAAAGGAAGGACACGATGGTGGATCTAGTAGTTCGGGGAGGAAGGCCTTCTCAAAACGTGAATTCCGAGAAGAGTGGATGATAAAACATCCTTGGGTGTATAGTATCAATGTTGAATATCACAAGACTCATATGAAGTGTAAAATTTGTGAGAAATACAAGGCTCAAGGTCTATGGGGTATTGGAGATGGATTTAATACGATTCAATATGATGTTGTGAGAACTCATGCAAAATCCATTATTCATCAAACATCAACTCAGAGAAATTTGTATGACATGAAAGGTTTGAAAATCCCATTAAAGAACACATAGTGGCTATAAGTGAGGCTAATAAGGAAATGGTCAAAACTACCATTTAGTTAGCATATTTTATTGCAAAAAAATATATTTCAATTTTTACTTGTGAAGATCTTTGTCATATTCAAATGCATCTACAGACGCCTAATATGCCTTCTCGAGTGGAGTATTCTTCCCACATAAATAGAAAAGAAGCTACTAAATTCATTCACTCTATATCAAATTATCTTGAAGAGGTGCAAACTAGAAAAGTGTTAGAAAATCCCTTTTTCTCTATAATGTTAGATGAAAGTATAGACAATGGTTTGGAACAACACCTTGTTGTGTATTCTACATATCTAGATTTAAAATGTTTGAGCCCTCCAGTCACACAATTTATGAAAATGATTATTGTTCCTAGTGGAAAAGGAAAGACTATATATGGTACCATCGTTAATTTAAAGGAAACAAGGTAGTTGGAAAATGAGAAACTAATATCGGTTTCGACTGATGGTGCTTCATCTATGGTTGGATGTGAAAATGTATTTGTCACACTACTAAAGAATGATTTAGCAAATTTGATTGGCACTCATTGCATTTCACATATTGAAGCACTTGTAGCATCATATGCTTTGAAAAAGATACCTGAGTATTTGTATGTTGAGACAATAACAAACAAGGTATACTCATGGGTTGGAAATTTAGCAAAGAGAAATAATAAGCTCATTTCCTTATTAGAGATAATGGAATTAGAATCCTTGTAGGTTCTTCAAATCCATGGGATTCTATGGCTCTCTATTTTGAGCGTGTAGAAGAGAGAAAGAAAGAATTCATTGTATCATAAGGCAAGGATTTGTATCATAAGGCAAGGATCTTTTTAATTCAATTTTGTTTAAAAATGCTTGCTGACGTTTTGAAGGAGTTGAATAATCTAAATGAAAATTTTCAAGAAGATAATTTGGATGTCATATTTCTTGGAATACCTATTAACCATGCACTAAATACTCTTAAAAGATATTTTTGTATACTAAATTCTTTTGTAGAAGGTGTTTTACATCTTACTAAATTTTTGAAAGACTCCAAAGATGGTTTCCTTGAAAATGTTGACAAAGAGGGGAATACCCATAGACATGATTTTTTGTATATTTCAATCCATGATGAACAATTGTCACAACCAATGGTAGCTTTTATTGAGGGCTCCCTTCAAAGTTGCATACAACTTACAAGAAATTATGTCCAAGCATTGATTGAGAGTTTCAATTCAAGATTTCCAGATCTTCATCTTTTTAATCCAACAAGTTTGTTTAGTCCTTGTCATTACCCGTCAGATATTTATGTCAGAGAAAATAGTGTAAAGCATTGGCTTGAAATACTTTTTTCACATTTGCAACATAAAACATGTAATGAAGGTGAAAATGTACTAATGTTTGATATTACAACTTGTAAAAGAGAATTATATCAATTTATTGACGTGGTTTATTTGAATAGAGAAAGATTCTTAATGGAAGATGCATGGAAAGTATTTTCTCAAACAAATATTGGCACTTTAGGTATCCAAATATGCTAAAATTATGGCAAGCAATTCTTGTCATACCAATGAGCACCGTCGCATGTGAATGAGGGTTCTCTAAGAAAAATATGATCAAAGATATAAGGATAATAAGACTATCAATTAACACACTTGATGCATTGATACATATATCATTAATAGGTCCTAACACGACAGAGGTGAAATGGGAACAAATTTATGAGATTTGGCAAGTTGCAAGGGAAAGAAGGCTTTTTGACATGTGAGGATTATTGAGTTATATGTTTTTTTACTTTGCACAAAGTTTATGTATATATATATATATATAGATATATATAACTTTTGTTGTCCTTTACTATATGTATATTTTTGATGAAGTGAATAAGAAGTTTATAATATCTAGAGATGTGATCTTTCTTGAGTCTTGCAATATTGACAATGTTGTTGAGTGGCGACTTAATTGTTTGAATAGGTTCAAACATGAAAAGTATTTTCAAGAGTTTGATAGTGATATTCCACGTCTCCTTCTCTTAGCTCTATACTTTCTATGAAGAGCCTTGAAGAAATCAGGTTGAAGGAAATTCCTACCCTTGCTTTGTCAGGAAAGATCTAAGAGAGTACTAGCAGCAGGTAGCCAAATTTGATAAGTAGTGAGGGTACATGCCAAATACAAAGCAAGGATTGATGCAAAGGAGTGTACTAACTATATACATATCATTAAACATATTTCATACCACACAGGATGCCTTGCATCATGTCGGGTTAGTCGTAAGATCATGTTGGTCACAACCTCTGTAGCTTAAATAAACAAGTGGTATTTCTCTTCATCTTCTAAGCTATGTAATAAACTAGTGAAACGGAGCAAGACACATATAGGAAACAATGGAATGACTTTCAGTTCTTGCAACCATGCATTTCATTGAAGACAGAATGATACAACAACGATAAGAAAAATTTTAAGCTACAATAAGAGGTGTATTTCAAAATATGTGCTTTGTTTTCCATACCTAGCCTCCAAAGGGTTATGAATCAAATGGAGTCTTCATGCGGTCCCGATATTCTATCATACCTTGGGTTCCTTGGTCTACTTATTTTTATCCTCAACTCCTTGAGAGTCATCTATCATGTCATCTTTCTTCGTGGCCCCTGAGAGACATTATTGTGTATTTTCAGCGAGAAGTGACCATTGTGGAATGAGGCCCCGGGAGGAAGCATTTACAAATTTTTAGCCGGATGAAAGGCACTACTATTGGATGAGGTCGTGGGAGGACACATCTATGCAATTTCGAGATGCAAGGCAGACTAGGTAGTCAGGGGAAAAATCTGCACAGTTTCTGGAGACATTGGGTTCGGGCTGAGGGAAGGACATTGGAGGAAACCACTCCACAGTTTTGAATGCTAAGGGAGGTTGGGATTTGTGTGTGTTTCACAATTCCAATAGGCAAGGGAAAATCTTGAGGGTTACGTATGTGAAGTGCGTAGTTCAGGAAATTTGGTTGAGGTTGGGTTGATAAGGATACTCTGAAATTTGGCTAAGTGTGGAGCAGTGGAACTGATGTGAACAATGGTAAAATTTGACTACGATCACACACTTGAAAACTTAGCGATACAACATAAACCATATAGAACATATAACACATACTTCGCTTAATGAAACAACGTTTGTGACATCTTACGGCAAGTGCGACTCCGATGATAGACTTTGGGATGGTGACAGATTGTGTGAAATGAGTTTGAAACATGTCTATGTGGTGAGGACAACCCATTCTCATAAATATTTCCACTTGAATCAAAACAAACCTCCCTTTGCATGACAAGCGATAACCCACATGCCCAAAGATGACAGATTCTATGTAAAAATAAAAGCATGAATGACTCTTAAGATTGAAAAGGGGAGATTGAGATCATGATCAACTTACAAACAAGTGACTAAGGAACGATTGATCACAATATCCATATTAGGCTCCAAAATTTAAGTGCAGGCCAAAATTTTCGAGGGTGTTGCAGCCGCTACAATTGAGATTTCACCTTCTTGGTAGCTTATTTTTCAACTAGTGCCTTGAGTTCTACGAACTTGGAGAATGTCTCATCTTTCTTCCACATGAAAAATATCCAACACTTACATGAGAATTCATCAATAAAAATGACAAAATATTTGTGTCTACAGTGTAGATTGTCGAGAAAGGTCCATAAACATCATAGTGGATCCTTTCTAGGACTGCATGTGTTTTGTTGTCCTGATCATGGACTGTGGATTTTATCTACTTTTGTAATGTACATCCTTTGCATATATCCTATTCCTTAAGCGCTCCTTTACATATATCCTATTGCTTAAGTGCTGCTACCCACTTTATGTGCTGGAGTTCCCTGTAATATCTGGTTGATTATGTTAATTAAGATATGGGAGTCCCCTTCAATTATGAGTGGGAAGAATCTATTGTTCTGAGCCAGGAGAAGTCCTTGCCAAATTCCTTCTAATTCGAATGATTTTTTTGTATCTCAACCTATTGACCCCATGAATGTTTGGAGAAAATTTCCCTTATGATTTCTAAATATTCCCCCAAATCCTGCTTTACATAGATTTCCCTTTGACACTCCATCAAAGTTGAGCAGTACCATGTGTGGTGGGGCTGGAGTCCATTTGTCAGGTGTATCTCCAAAGGGATGGATTTTCCTTAGGTGTACCTGCTCATGGTTCCACTAAAGGTTCCAGTTCAACCATATATTTTGTTCCTGTGGTGTGGATGGGAAATCATCATCAAGCCATGTTTGGAGCATCAAGGTTTCTCGTAAGTTTTGACATATATTGATCCGTAGAACTTCTATGGGAGAGGAATGGTCTTTGATGATGCGGCTATTTCTCTCTTTCTAGATTGTCCACATGAGGAAACCTGGTATTAGCTTCCATAAGGTGTTTAAGATTTTGCTTTTATAAGGGTGAGGTGCCCAAGAATGAATAGTGCTAGTTGAATTCTCCTTATTTCATCCATCTCTTTGACATCTGAAGCTAAACTTCTCCTAAAGTCAGGTTGCTAATAGACATGAGTTTACGAGATGTTCCTTAGTTTCTTCTGCCTGTTTACGATTTGGGCAGATGGAAGGTCTGTGAAAACTCCATTTCCTTAGATTATCCCAAGTAAGGATTCTATTTTGGCACAACAACCAGAGAAAGGTCGAGATTTTTAGCTAAATTGGTGTTTCCCAAACTTTGTGCCAGAGGATATCCTTGACAGTATGGTCCCTTAGTATTATATGATATGCTTCCGGGGAAGTGAAGGTACCTCTCGTTTCATAACCCCATCTGATGATGTATTTCTTATCTAATCGGTGAATTTTCCTGTTTGAGAGTTTCGTATCTAGGCTACCATTGCTGGATTGTGTGGCTTTCCCAAGAATGAGGTTCGAGCATAACCATTGCCTATAACCTTGGTTGTGAACTTCCTCCCAAAGTTGATTTACTTTGATCGTCAGTTTCTCTACCCAATCCTGAAGCTGGTGGGGCATGAGTAGGTCCTTTAATTTTGGTCTTTGCTGCCAGGAGTCATCCCAAAACCTCACATTATCTCCATTCCTGATTTCCAAAAAATTGTGTTGTTGGATTAGATCTTTATGTTTTTTGAGAGCATTCCAAATTAGAGAGCCTGGGCCAACTTCTTTGAGCTGGATTAAATCATCCACTGGTTTATTATGATCATACTTAGTTGTCCAAAGGAATGCCCAAGGAGTATATGGGTTCGAGAGATATCTCCACCAGATGTGTTCTCCCATTACCTCGTTTCTATGCTGAGGATCCCGTAATGCAGTGCCTCTAGATGATTTTTCGTGACAAACTGTTTCCCACTTTACCAGAGCCCATTTTTTTTTCTTTTTGTATTCCCCCATAAAAAATCTCGTTGAAGATTTTTGATTGCTTTAAGAACCCATTTGGGTGTTGCCAGGACCATGAAGAGGTAGAGTGGCATAGACTGTAGCATTGCCTTGATTAGAACTAGGTGACTCACCATATTGAGAGATCTGAAGGTCCATGAGGAGATACGGGCTTCCAGTTTTTCTAGGAGAATTTTCCAGGATGAGTGCTTTAAGGCAGAGGCTGTCATTGGAGCTCCCAGGTATTTGGAGGGCAGAGATGCTATCGATAAGCCCAGAATTCTAGCTATGGAGGCTTGAGTGATGGGAGGTTTGTGAATGAAGAAGACTTGATATTTTGATTTGTTAATGTAGGCGCCAAAGGCATCCGAAAATTCAGATAAAATTGATTTCAGCTTACGGGCTTCTTGGACCGAAGGATGACCAAATAACATATTGTCATCCAAAAATTGCTGGTGGGTGAAAGCGTGGGTATTCTGGAAAGAAAGGCCACATAATTGCTAGTTTTGAAGGGCATCTTTGATGTAACGTCCAAGACCTTCCGCCGTAATAACAAATAGAAAGGGTGAGAGAGGGTCCCCTTGTCGGATACCTCTGGACAGGTGGAAGGAGGTGGAGGGGGTCCTATTGACAAGAATTGAGAAAAAGGTAGAAGTGATGAGACTCATAATCCATCTTACCCAAGGGGGGGTAAAGCAAAAGGCTAGCAGTATTTTTTGAATATATTTCCAGCTTAAAGTATCGAAAGCTTTTGAGAGGTCGATTTTTAGGAGCATACCTTCCTTTTTGGTTTTCTTTAGGGAGTGAATGATTTCATGAGTGAGAATTATGCTATCAGGGATCTACCTTCCTTCCACGTAACCTCATTGCTCTGGTGATATAAGAAGAGGAAGCAGGGGCTTGAGGCGTGTGGCGATTACTTTGGAGACAATTTTATACAATACATTGCATAGTGCAATAGGTCGGAATTTGTCCTGTTGTAGAATCTTCTTTATTAATTGTCCCTTCCCTCGGTTGTTGATCCCTCTGATGTTCCGTGAGATGAGCTTCATGATTCACAATTGGGAAGGGTATTATAGTATTTGGTGAGCTTGGAGTATCTTCCAGATTCCACCAGCATCTCCCCTATGCAGATGGTTCTCTGCAGATCAGTTTTCCATCCTCATTTCTTGTTGTCTTTGAAGATATTTCTTCCATCCCACTGACTACCAGTATGGACACCTAATGATCTTTGCTTTTGTGCTCTTGAGAGAATTACTTCTAAGTTCTCTAGCTGTCGCTCAGGAATTTTGTCATATTCCTTTTTCTTACAAGCCTGTTCAAGTCCCAGTATATCTAGATCTCCGATGTCGAAGCTCTTCAGTTCCTCTTCCATGTGTTGTACTATTTCCTGCTCTGCCTCTATATCATCTACAATCATGAGCTGCATCTGAGTGCTATCTACCTCCATACCTTGAGCAGTCCTTTTTTTCATGTTACTGGGAGAGGGCATTTTGGTGTCCGTGGGTTGCTTAGAAGTGAGGGCTTTCTTTGAGCTTGATGGAGCAGAATGGGCGGAAGTCTTAAGAATGGCTTCAGGTTGTTTCTGATTATCTAAAATATGAACCTCCGACTGGAGCAGGATTTCAAAGTTGTTGCTTGTTGAAGGCAAGGAGGTGTTGGTCATCCATCCTCTTAGGTATAGCCCTGCTGTGTTAAAGAAATATGGTCCTCCATCCAATACCCTGTTTCAGTCCTCCAAACAATTGAAATGGTAGTAAAGAAGCCCTTAGGCCCTAACTGCAGTGTTATGTGCCCTTTTGGCTTCCATTTGGCTATGATCCAGCCGTCCAAAGCTTTCTCCGTTGGTCAAAGGCCTATGAACTTTCCTAACAAAGCATGGTCCCTCATAAACTGGATCTGAGTGTTGATGCGCTGACTTGGGAGCTCGATTTTGGGTCTATCAACTGCTACCGGCTTGCAGGTGTTTGACGTCACTCATGGTTCTTCATTTTTGTTGTTATTCATTGGCATATTTTCATTCTCTGTTGCTGTATCTTCTGGATGGTCCATCCTGACATTTTCAGTCTGTCGCAGGCCGATTTCCATATCAACAGGGGGAGGCATCATGTCCTCCCCCTGAGGGGGTTCGATTGCGCGATAGTTGTTCCTTATTGTGTTGTAGCTGCCTTATGGCTGAAGGTTAATGGCAGAACAACACAGTATGTGAAGGTATACTAGCTGCAGAGCAGCATCAAACCCTAACCGCCCCACTCTCCATTTTCCTTTTTTTTTTACATAAACGATTAGTTTTTATTTTAAATTGGGAAAATTAGTTGTCGAGGACTTTAACATTGAAACCCTGCATTTCCTTGTTACAGTCGGTGGGGAAAGAAGATTTTGCTTTTGAATAGTCCACTGAATGAGTTACACTGTGAATGCAGATAGAGGCTTGAAAAAGAACTTGACTTGGTTTTAGAATGGTGCCTTGAAATTCCGCTGCTTTTTCTTTTCATGACGTAGCTCTGCTTCATAGCTTGCAGAGAGGAGATCCAA
>APFE031716973.1:0-10603 GCA_000404065.3 Pinus taeda | reverse complement strand
AACCTAGTATGTAAGAGATGTTGTAATGTCTTGTTATGTTATGTTATCTAAACATTTTGACTTGGTCAAATTACATAAAAATAAAAAATAGAATTATTAATTAAAACATCTCGACTCAATGAAATTACATAAAAAAAATCAAATTAATAAAAAATAATAAAAAAATCAATAATTACAATTATTAAGAATTAAGAATTAACCCATCCTAGATCCATCTTAACTTTGGATCTATCAAGCTTTGAAAGGGATCAAATCTCTTGAGGTGTAAACCTTTTCTCAAGTTTTGCAATAAAAAAAGAGGTTTGCACCTCGAGAGACTTGATCCTCTCAACATTTGATAGATCCAGAGTTAAGATGGATCTAGTAGATATATGTAGTGCAATTTTGATGCTATTAAAATATATGTTGGCTAGAAATAAGTCCATCCATGAATATGATGAAATTCTATAAGCAAACAATAGATGTAGTTTGTAGGGACTAAATTCAAATAATTGTTAAAAACATAAAACAAGGGCACATAACATTCATCACTTGCAAAGTAAAGTTTTCTTCTTCACTACTAAGCTTGACAAGCTTGTCCATGAAATTTAATAGCATGAAATAAATAATAAAAAATAAAGATCCTAAGATCAAAGGTTTGAAAACTAAGTCAAGAATTCCTAATATTATGCTAGTAACAAACTATAGAATAGATAATGACATATCAAATAAAGACACTCCAACTGCCAAAAAACAAAAAATAAAAGAGCAATTAAGGCTTTTCAAATTTAAAGCTACTAATTAGAAAAGTATGCATGAAAAGTTTGAGTTAAAAGTAAGGGAGATATATTGATATACTAAAATTAAGAACTAAATCTAGCTCCCTTGAATCATGATGTGGGTCTATCATTGTAGTTTCTTAATCACAAGAATTCGTTTTTGTAAGGAAGTTATTAGAAGATATGTATAATGGGCAGCATTAAAAATTTATATAACTTACTAAAACATTGAGTGATTCTTAAGGAGAAATATCTTGAAAAAGATGTTGATCTATTAAAAAGGTCAATGCATGAAAATAATTTTCAGATACAAACATTCTGACAAAAAAATGTAAGATAAAAAGGATTTTAAAATTTCTCAAAATAAGAACTTAGTCATCTCTAAATAAGAAATGGCCCATAGTTATAAGAAATGATTGCATAACCAAGGCTAAGTGCTTTATGCTTTATTAGGAAACATATTTTGAAAACACTTCCATCATCAAATATCAATATTTAATGTTATTAGTTCAAACTAATGTTGAAATGAAATAACAGGAAAAATTTAACCTCTATTGCAATTGATTTCTTAAACAAAACTTTAAGTGAAAAGTTGAGACATCACAATTTTCATTATAATACACACTAACCAGGGTTTAATCAAAAAGTTTATTATTCATATAACACTACTACAAAATGGAATTCTTTTAATTATGACATTAAGGAATTTATAAATAGAGTCATTCCATTTTGCAAGTCTAGATTACCATCCCCATGGAATCCTATCAAGAAACCTCCTAATAACCAATATTAATAGTCATTATGAAGTTGTAGAAATAGCGTGGATGGATGAGGAGAACAAAAAGCTCCTTTGGCATCTTGATTTATTCCACATATGCAACAAAATTTTTATCGCTATATGTTGTTAAATGAATATATGAAGCCTTTCCACCAATATATTTTTCAATGTGTATTAATTTAATTAGAAAAAAAAAATTCCCATAATATTTTTTAAAGGCTCATGTTCATGAACACATAAAAAATTGATACATTACTTTATCCAAATAAACCTAAATCATTTTGGTACCTATTACCACAAGAAGGTGGAATATTCAAAGGATTTACCCTAAGTGCTACGTGATGGATACACATGCTATTTTTAGTTTCAATCACTAGTATTTTCCACATCTAAAGGAGTATCATTGAAGTTTAAGTATCGTAGGATAGAATACTTTCTAAAATTTTTAATGGTTGAATAACCCATTTCAACCAAATTTTCTCACCATGATATTAACAAATAAGCCAATTCACTCACATGTTGGGTTATTTAAAGGTTTGTAAACATAGATGCAAATAGTTTTTTAGGTGAAGATTTGAATTTTGTAATCTATAAATTTTTAATATTTATCAATGAATATGTAGGAATTTCTCATACAAAGATTTGTTTAATTATGAATAGATGAGGTTCACAATTTTAATGGTGCATTATATGTAAATTTAAGATTTATACATTAAAAAAGAATTCACGGTAACTGGTGAATTAGTAGATTTAGAGAGTTGTTTTGGGAAAGGCTTTGGATCAAATCAGAACAACTGCCACTATTCACCTCAATATCAAGATATTCATTTTAACCTGTCCCTTGGGGCTTATAGGAATTACTCATCACAATTTTCAACTTGTTCAATTTTTTTTCCATGCGGGCTAATATGTCTTTGGAGAATTGAACTAGAGTGGAGGGGGAATTAAATCCATTATCTAGCTACCACTCGAACTATTTTCCTTTGATAAGATGTATATAACTTTTTAACAAATTTAATATTTATCACATTTTTCAATAAGTAGATATGTTACTCCACAAAGGCGCCAAACAAGTGGTCAATGAACGTTAGAAAACTAGAAAGATAACAACAACGATCTAGAAATTTTGCATGTAAATATTTGTCTAATTATCAGGGGATGATATTCATATTTCTCAATAATGCAATATATTATACTATATCATATATATATATAATAATATATATATAATATTATTTCATATTACACATTTTCAATAAGTAGAGATGTTACACAATAATGGCCAAACATGTGGTATACTAATGACATAAAAATAAAAATCCAACAAATATGAATTGAAGGCCAAGAAGAAAACTCTAAAGTGCATGTAAAAAAGACAAGTACCACTTGTACTAGAAATAAAAATTGCATACTAAATATATCTATTTTTATAGTTTTCTTGTGAATTAAAAATCTTTACATTGCTAAACAAATTTGATTTACATGGATGTCAAACGGAGCACAGAGGGTGTTAAACCCTTCATCATTCTTCCACTGTCACTTAGGAGAAACAAAATAATTTTCAGAACAAAAAACATGTGCTTCAAGGCTAAATATGGCCTGACTATCTCCTCATACAATCTAGACATCATTACAGATGGAATTGTCTATAGAGGAATGACTACTAGTTTTGATGCTAACACAAGCATTCCCCCAGAAAAGCATAAATATCTAGCAACTACACTGTGCCTGGAGTGCCACTAGGCACTTGGAGACTGCTAGACTACGTCCATCCCACACACTAATTTGTAGAAATATAATATATATTATGAGAAACCAGCGAAGACGGTCGAGAAACTACATCGCCTTCCCCAAAGAGCATGAATGTTGCATACAACCATTAACACATAAGAAAAGATATATATGAGAAAATAGAAGCCCAATAATAATTTCCAAAAGAATCCCATAGAAAACATAAGGTCGTGACCAAACTACATTATTGTTACCCATAGATCAAGAGGCCAACAGAAAACTTGTAGAGGAAAAAACTGGAAGCATCGGAAAAGCCTAAAACTACACCACCTACCACCTATGCTCACTGATTATTATCTAATAACAAAATATTAGTTGAAATCCTTATGTTGGAGACGATAGGGTCCATTAGGTCCCCACCATTTGAGTCACAAGCTAAATGGATCTCCACATGCACCAGATGAGTGTCAATTTTATCTAGGAAGAACCTATGATTCCTAAGACTCCTCTTAACATCCTCCAGAGAGGTGAAGATATTGTATTTCTCCACTGGCTTATCCCTCAACAACAAGCACAATAAGTTATTCATTTTCCAATGAAGAGCCACTAAGTTTAAATACTTTTTCCCTTACCCCTAGTGTGCCCGTTGTCTGACACCCAACATGACATATCCTCTAACAACTTGGAATTCGAAAGGGACTTCCTTTCCTCTCCTACTTTAGACTCAATCTTATAGATTTCCTAATGTAACACCTCCCTATTATTATTATTACTATATTTTTTTTGGTTGTACTATAAGACCACGTGTATAGGATAGCATGAGACAAGGATTATATCACAGGTTCTGAATGTGACACCATGAAACACATTAGCTATTGTACCATGAAACATTATGATTATTACACTCGAGGGAGCTAGGAATGAATTAAAACTAAGTGGATAGAGAAATTATTATATCCAAAGATTCTAATGTATTTTATGACTATGGAATTTAAACATAATTCCACAACAATCTATATTTATCCAATGAGGTAACTCAAGAATTTGCAATGCACATGAAAGGTACATGATTGGCGAACTCGTTCTAGATCAAAAAATTTCTAATCCACAAAATAACCAGTAATCGTACGAGGTTTTCACTATCTAGGTTACTTTGATTTATCAATAATTACCCCTCAATCTCCACTTCATAGTAAGAAGGGTATTTCTCTCTTAGGCTTGGCAGTTTTAGAGTTGTTATTGGAATTATCAGTCATCACAAAGGTCGAGTGAGTTATTCCAAAACTAAAGCCTCACCTTGGGACATGAAAATATTTAGCCCTAGGGTTCTAGGTTCAAACTTTAATAGTTAACTGTATCAACCCTACTTATCATCTTCCTTCACCTGAAATCATTGTTCACTATGAGTTGTGCAGACCAACGTTGTCTGTGTTAACAATGATTGAGAGAAGACTACCAAATGCAACTCCATTCCATGGGTTTAGATTGGGAGCAAGCAACAAGATCTTCTTGGAATTTTGACAAATCGAGGTAGATTTGTCAAGGGCATACATTTATTACTTTAAACCCAACCACTCCTAAATCTAACCTGGAGATCTATCTCAACACATCATTGGTTAGAATTGATTATATAGTTTACCCTTAGAAAACGAAGCCTTATGATTTAAGTAAAAAGAATTCTAAATAAAAAGACTTGGTTAAAGTAATGCTGGTAAATTCACATTTTTCTATTCTACATGGCCAAAGGGTACATTCATTCTATGGTTACAAATAAAAGGAAAGATACTTATTTTTTCTATAACTATGCAACTAGAAACATGGATGAGCAAGCTAGTGAGGATGGATTTTTTGCTCAACACCACTCACAATTACTCATGTTTGCGACATATAATTAGGTTTAGTGTTCTGTTACTCATAACACTATACTCTTTTCATGGTCAAGAGCCATTTTCAAGCTTAATAATGTACTAATGTAAACACAAAATTTTTCCCAAGATTAACAATCGTTTGCACACCCAACAACGTATCCAATATAATGCAAAATTTTGCCCAGGGGAGGCACTACACACTTAATCAACATACACAATATAAAATCAAAATAATAGCATATTGAATTTACATACTATCAGCAATAAATCATAAAATATTGGTCCAAAACATCACGATGGAATAACATGTACTTTGACTTTGTTGATTCCTACATGGGTTATGTTAGTACGCTATAATAGTGCAAGGAAGTAGTACAAGGGTAGCTATAACATTTACACACAATTTTCGAATTTCTCTTGTTGTACGTGTAAGAAATTTAAATGCCACTAAACTGGGATGAGCTTCTCTACCCACTAATAGATGCACACTCCTTAAGGGACTCACATGCTTAGTGAAAATCAAGGCAACTAATCATTGCACCACCTCAAATGGGGAGTTATGTAATAACATGAGAATACTAGGAATTTCTACATTGCTTATACTGGGACAAAATTTATAGTAAATCATAGCTAGCTGTATATATCCACAGATCTTAGAACGAGTTAGCACAACCAACAAAAGAACCTCCCTCATCAAACTAACCATTAGAATGTAATAGGATTTCCTAATGGCAAGGAGTTTTGTACTAGCCAGGTGACTTGAGGAATGTAATTATTTAACATCAATGTCTAATGATCAATATTTTATTTTGAATTCTCGTGTATGATGTCAGTGTCATACACATTATTCCACAACCCTACAAATTAATATCTACACACAATACCAAATTCAGGCCTGTGGCACACAGGGAAAACATACTTAGTATTGTACTCTGGTAACCATGTATAGGTAGGTGAACAATCCATTCATAATAGGACATCGTAGTAATAAATCTATTTTATGGTCACTAATATAATGCTAAAAATTATCCTCCCGATCATTGACATACTGCCTTTAGTGCAGCCGCCACCCCCTAGCTTATGAAGCATGTCCCAATGGCCTATGCTAGGGATTCCAGAGGTTGATTTCACCTCCACCCTACATATAGGATTTCAAATATGGCTTGTACCAGGTTCCAGAGACACTTCTTCTCCACCCATTAGACAATGAGGGTTTTTAGGGAGGATCTTCACCCTTTATTGCTTAAGGAATTCCATGGATTGATCTCCACCCTTTATGATTTTAGGGATTCCAGAGATTGATCTCGACCTTGAGAGGGAGCCTAGAGAAGATCCCCACCCTTTATGATTGCAGGGAATCCATAGATTGATCTCCACCTTATGAGGGAGTCCAGAGAAGATCCCCACCCTCTATTATTTCAGTGAATCCAAATATTTATCACCACCCTGTGAGGGAGTCAAGAGAAGACCCCCACCATTTATTATTTCAGGGAATCAAAAGATTGATCTCCACCCTAAGATTACTTTAGCAATTCCACCCTATGTTAGGAGTCCAAAGCATGCTAATATTTGAAAAAGAAAATTGATCTAGGTAGCCAGAGGCCTCTACCCTTTTAATCTATGAAAATATGTAAATTACCACCCTTAGTTAATTTGAGTAGAGTGGTTCCATTACCAAGGACACATAATTCCTACCCATGGTGCATTGATATCAGGCATGTAGATTACAACTGCTAAGCCAAACCATTGTGATAGAAAAATCTTCATTCTTAAGGCGAATAATAACATCATTTTAGCAGGATAAGGACAATCAAATGATTAGATTACTAAAGTGTATCCTCAACCAATCAACGTACAATGGCTAGGAACACCCTCAAAACTTTATTAGGGATAACTGAGTTACGGTAGTCACTACCTACTTCTCTATTTATCTAGTTCCAACAGGAGCATTTCCTACTGAATGATACCCTAGAATTTAGCTATGAATTAAGTGTAAAAACAATGATTTGACCAACAAATCATACCTTAGCATCGTTATATAGTTTCATAATGACAGACCAGTAGGCTTGCAGATAAATTTCTATTAGATATGGATTTGGTTATGGTAATCACCACATGTTTCTCCGTTAACCCAGTTTCAATAGAAGCACTACCTATGGAATGATACCCTAGCATCTAGCTACGAGTTAAAAATAGTAAAGTGAATAAGTTGGATTAACATACCCTATCCTTTAGATTAAGTGTAAAGACAACAAAATGATTAGTACCCTATTGAAGATAAATATAATATAGTACATAGTCACTATAGGTTTTAACCCCATACAGAAATTACCTGCATACGAATTCTAAATCACAGAAAAATAAACAATGTGAGAGCATAACACATAAAACACATATACACAGAGATTTCCCACTGGATCCCAAAACCAGGACTACCAGCTTGATTTTTCATTATTCCTTTTTCCAATGTTAAATACAATTATTATACATGTAAGCATCCAATACCATGGACCAAAAAACCATCTGTCCAAACTGACCGAACCATAGGTAGGTTCCCCCAACCTAATATAGGGTCCAATTTTTTTTTTTTCCCTGGGTGATGCCCCGGACCCCGTAGAGGGGGGCTACCTGCCCCCTCAAACCCCCAGACAGGGGGGGCTGCCGCCCCCCTTGTGACCCCCCTGCTGAGCAATCAGCACAACTAAGGGGGGGCTCCACCCCTCCTATAATCCCCCGATTCACTACGTAGTTTAGTCATGGAAAGAATATAACACAACCCAACAATCTCCCACTTGTTGTTTTCTTTCCACAGGGGGCCACAGGAGAGTTTAGTCATTTTTCCAACCCTGAAACACCCATTGTTTCTCTACACCAAGAGAAATTCTTAGAGCTCACAGATTTTGTCAATGCATCTGTAGTATTCTTCAAAGTGTCCATCTTTACGAGCAACACATTTTTGTCTTCTATCATATCCCTTACAAAGTGATACTGAACATCAATGTGCTTTGTCTTAGAATGATATGAGGGGTTCTTTACCAAGAAAATTGCACTTTGGCTGTCACAGTCTATCCTTATAGCTCTGTGTACTAACCTGATACGTGAACACAATCTCTGCAACCAAACTGCTTCCTTGCTTGCATGAGTGGTTGCCATGTATTCTACCTCTGCAGTTGATAGTGCCACTATAGATTGTTTCTTACTCATCCAACTAACTGCACCTCCAAATAGGTTAAACACATACCCACTTGTAAATCTTCTCTGATCCATATCTCCAGCCCAGTTTGCATCAACAAAGCCATGAATATCCAACATTCTGTCCAATCCTAGTCTTCCTTGGTAGCACAAACAATAATCACTAGTGCCACGCAAATACCTGAAAACCCGCTTCATTGTTATCCAGTGCTCCTTCCCTGGTTTTGATATAAACCTACTCAATACTCCCACTACATATGCAAAACAACTTAAAATTTGAAACGAGAACTGATACTGTTACATGTTTTGTAGAGATAGTAAAAAAGTGACTCGATTTTGAAAAGGGGTGATGCAGAACACACATGTTTTTTTTAGAGCATAGTATTTGGCACTATAAATTTTTTTATGTACATTGCGTCTTCGAATGGTAGTGATTTTGATGTTGATTTAAAAAAGTGGTATCTACACCATGCCCTTTTTTTAAGAGGTTTTTTTTTTACTTTTAATTTTATAATGTATGAAATGTAAATAATTATTTTGTAAATTTAATAACTTTGGAAATGGTCTTCTTCTTCATATTTTCTTGCTTTTATTTTTATTTTTATTTTTTTTAGTAGTGAGGTTTTTATTGTTTTGCATATTTAAAAAAGGTCGATATTTTGAATTGATATTCTACATATTATACATCATAATTAAATTTTCAATCCATTATGAATATAATTGTCTCTAAATAAACATATATAAAAAAGACAAAAATAAAAATAAAAATGTTAAAAGAAAATTGATCTCATAAACCATAAAAAGAATTATGGAAAAAAATAAAAAATAAGATATAAATATAAAGATTAAAGTAAAAAATTAAGAAATTAAACAAAAAAGAACATTACAAATAACTAGGAAAAAAAATCAAAGCAGCTAGTTAAAAAAAAAAATTATATCTATATATATATATAGTATAGAATTATTTTAAAAACAAAATTAAAATTAAAAATAATATAATTTAAACAATATTTTTTATTTAAAAAAAAATACTTTTCTTTTCTTTTTCTTTCTTTTTTTTTTTTTTTTTTTTTTTTTTTTTTTTTTTTTTTGGCGTAAGACTATGCTAAATATATTACAAAAATCGAAAGTTTACATCCAAATTACAGAAGGCCGAGGCCTTGTATCTCCATGGAGACTTCTCATGATTTTCTGTCAAAATGACCATTCCTTTCCTGCTTGCCAAACTGACCTAAATTCGACACTGTAGGCATTTCAGCCAACACATTGGACAATTGACACATTCGACACATTGACTTACCATGACACAGGGACATATAGACACTCTGACACAGTGACACATCGACTTACTAAGACACATAAACCCTCTGATATACAAACACATGGAGAAAGACAGAGGATGAACCGAGAGCCGAGAGGGCAGAGAGAGGATGAGCTGCATCTTTATTCCTCATCTGTTTCATACGGCTCGTCTTCCTTCGCGAACTGTTGTTCCTTCTTGGCTTCCACCTTCGCTGGCTGTGTTCCTCCCTGGGCAGGCGGCATTGTCGAAGGTCCAGCTTCCTCCGTAAGAGGAGGTGGCCGAAAATCCACCCTAGGCACCTCCGTATCCACCCTGGGCATCGTCTGCCCTTTCCGTGGCCTGCGAAAGTCACTGCAGTGCTCAACTGTAACGGACACGATCAGCGTGTTGTTCTCCAGAGTGCAGGGTATGCGATATCTGATTGCAGGATGTTCCGAATGCCCACAGTCCAGGGGCTCTCCGCTTCCAATTTGCTGACTGATGGGCTGACGCGAGCTACTGCCAGGGATATCAACAGATGAAGCGGGAGAGGTAGCAGTCCTCTGTGTTGCCAGACGGCCCCGCGAACCGCCTCTGCCCCTCGGCCCTCCTCTTCACCCACCAGACATTCTGAATATTTTCACCTGAACCTCTGCTACGATCCTGCACCTGGCCAGAGTGTGCTTGGTAGCCTTCCGGAATTGCTCAGGTTTCTGCGCATTATGCGGGTTAACAGTGCTCTTATGGAGCTCCATGTTCCTCTGTCCTGGATGCGCAATGAATGGCGCCTGAAACTTGGCTGCCTTCCCCCAGAATGTCCCTGTCCGCATCAATTCGCTCGAGGCCGAACGGTCTTTCACCTCAGTCGAGCTCCTCTGCACATTAATTGCCCTGACCTGGTGGTATGTGGTGGCTTGTCCGGGCTGACATCTGCCCATGTGACTCGCCACCCGCCCAGCACGCCACTCACGCCACGTGATCACCCGCATCCGGG
>APFE031716967.1:14556-44171 GCA_000404065.3 Pinus taeda | reverse complement strand
AGAGAAATGTACTTGTCTTCATCTAAAATTTTTATATCAATAGATAAAAACTAGCTTACCACAGTATTAAAGATGTTCAGATACTCTATTACCAAGTCTGCATCCTTCATCCTCAAGTTATACATATTCTTCCACAGGAACAATTTGTTCAATGGAGACTTAGATTGGTAAAAAGTCTACAACTTATCCCACAAAGTCTTTGTCATAACTCACCCTAATACATTCAAAAATACTTAATCTAAGATACGAAACCGTATTGTTCTCTTTTCCTTCTGATCCAACTTCGCCCATGCTTTTTCTGACATTGTAGTTGGTTTAATGCTGGGATCTACCATGATCCACTGATCTTTATCCATCAACAAATCATCCATATTGAGCTTCCATAACTCAAAACTTTGTCCATTGAATTTCTCAATCTCTATCTTTCCACTATTCACCATCTCCTTTCACTGCGAGAATCGATCCAACAAATCTCCCATTAAACATGGTCTACCACAAGCCTGAGAAAAACCCCTCAGCAACCAAGGTGTCCCCTTGAAGACAAAACAAATCTGATACGAAATGTAAGATTTAACTTTGTATAGAAATTACCTGAAAACAAAATCTTCAAAGAGAAATATAAATAATGGCAAGAACAGAAAAAAAAAAATATATACATAGAGATTTTCCCATGGATCTCAAAATCAGGACTACTAGTTGTTCTTGGGAAATCTAGTGTCCATTCAGAGCTGCTAGTCCCACTAAGACAGGTAACTATCTTAGAAACAAACAAACGAAAGCTACTTTCATTTTCCTTTATGAGAAGTAGATGAGAGAGAAGCAGAGAGTACCAACCTCAGTCTTTCGCTTGGCTCCTTGCTTGTTTCCTCTCCCCTCTGACAGGTCTTTGCCCCTCCTTCCTTGCTTACCCCACTTCAAAGAGCACCTGTAAAGTCAAAGCAACATAATACCTTCAAAGTACAGAGATCTACAATCATAAACAATATAGGACCAGATATATATTGACCACACAAATGCATATATCATCAAACATATAAGAATGTGGAGGAAAACTCAAATAGCTTTATTGAATAAAAAAGAGAAGAGGGATTACAACCCATTGATTTGACCCAACGTTCATCCTCCCAGCGATGAAAGCCTTCTTCACCTCATGGAAAAGCTAGATCACCCAACACGATGATGTTCCACAACGAAACCAAAACACTCCTTACAAATAACAAGATCTAGCCTTGGATCCCTGGGTGAGGGATCCATAATAAGAAATGTTTGCAGTGGGTTGAGTTAGCTAGCTTCCTGGGATTTTGATTAGTGTCCTCTCTCTGATAGTTCTTGGTTCCACTTGGAGATTCATGATCTCTTACTCATCCCTAGGCAAATTCAGAGAGGCAAGTGTCACAAGAGAAGTTTCTGGAAGATTCCATGATCATCTACCTTGCAAACTGTCTCTTCCATTTGTCTACTCTAGCCCATCACACCCCATATAAGGGCTTTTCAGTATGCATTGCACCCCCCGTGTGCATTAGGTGGGATGCATCACACTTTGACCATGGAGCAGTTGAGATGGTCCAGTTTTGAACAGTTCTGAGCAGTGTTTCGTGGAAAACTTCTGGGAGATGATGTAGTCAGTTGACCTTGCTCCTTTAGGGTATGAAACAACACTTTTAGGTACTTATAATCCCTTGGTTTATGGACATAAGTGATTGGGGTTGCAATGCCCAAATATGTCTATAATAGTTTCCCCCTAAAGCATGAGGTCATAAATCTTTTGATTTCGGGTGAAATGCTTTATCATGAGGATTCAAGGTTTTTCGAACTGGAAGGTGACCTGTAATAAGATACAATACAATAAATTATCTTCATAATATTTTCATTATCTAGCTGAGGCAGGAATTCCCATGCTTAGCTTTATAAATTCATTTTCATGTACATAGGATAGACAACCATCTCTGTGGTAGACTAATGATTTTGGTAGAGCCATCATCCTTTGGTTTGGATGATTATCTGTGTAGCAATGATGTACATTTGATGTCTTTATTTTCCTGAATATATCGTAGCCTGGATGGATGAAACTAGATCCGGGGTCTTCAAACTCATTCAATCTTTGCCTGAAGTACAAGTCGATCCATGTAAAAAGATGTTCTAGAGTCAAACATGGAAAGACATCGCCTAATTACCAGCTAATGATGTAATATATTAATAGGCACAAGAGGAATCACCAATAATGATGATGACCCTCAAGGTATGATAGTACAATTCACGTGGTGTTAAAATGGGACTTGGCGTCGAACACCATGCAAAATCTTTCAGTTGAAGGACATTGGTGTAAACCTGTCGCCAAAAGTGAGAAACTTGCCATTGAGGCATGCAAGCTTCAAAGTACTGAAAGCTAGTTCTAGGTGAGGTTTGGAACTTTTCAATCACAGCAGTGTAAAGAAGATGGCTAACAGAATCACTCGTCGCAGTTGTTCCTCAAAAGGGGTAAACAACCAAATGGAGGTGTATGACCAGCTAAAACAGAGTGGAGGTGATGGTAAGAACATGACCAAGGTTCAAAAGATGATGACAATGTGTTCGCAATGGTTATTTACCGGAGGTGGGTTCATTTTTTAATGATTTTAAACTCTGGTGGAACATTTGCTCATTGCTAGGTTTATTTTTTAACAAGATTTAACTTTTGCATAAAACTGCTCGTGGTGGGCTTATTTTTTAACGAGTTTGAACCCTACGGTAACATTGCTCATGGCCTGGTTCATTTTTTAATGATCTTGAACCATGCGACAACATATGCTCAGATTCAGTTTCATGTTTACACAAGCTTGAAACAAAAAACTATGCTTGTTATAAGTTCGCATGCCCCCAACATAGAGATGCAAATCAAGGTGCATGCCCCCCAAGCTTCATTGCATTCAACACGGTGGTTGGAATGAAGGTTTACCTTCAAGATCTCTGAAATACTCAACTTGGATTTTACGAGATCGTAATCAAAGACTCAATTTGGAAAGGGAGTTGTTTCATTTTTTTAATGAGGTTGACACAGTAAAAGAACTATCCTCATAATTCCTTGTTTCATTTTTTAATGAGGTCGACACAAGATAAGAACTGTCCTCGGAATCCACTGTATTTACAGTATTTGATAGGAAATCAAAAACTAAAGGATGATTAAGGTCACTAGAACAATCTTCTTTGTAATCTAGAAGATGGAAACAATGGTGGTAATCTTCCCATGGTGCCCCCTCTATCATCATTGACTGAACAATTCCTTCGTCTGTAGAATGTACATGCGACCAAGGATCTGAAGAGGTGCCATATTTCTTAGACCTATCTATCCAAACACTCGATGAGTGTTGATTTGAGTTTGCCCCCAGGCCAAGAAAATTGATTGCTACAATATTTCTAAAATGGAAATGATCCATGCTGACAAAATGTTCAAGAATCTTTTGAATCTTTTAGATATAGAAGATATCATATTGCAGGTTCCCACCATGGCCACTTCTGCCAGATTTTTTAGAGGCAGTAGGGAAAAAGTACCCATCAATGTAGGGTCTTTTAGTAGGCCTACCCCGATATTTTGAAGCAACTGAGAGCTTCCGTGGATCATCAGAATGCTTCCCGTAACTTGTGAACTGTTGGGGAGGAAGGTTTGTTGGTCAACAATTGCAATTCCTCCTTGAAAAGGAAATGCAATCTTTCTAAAGTATGTTGACACAACAACAGCCATAGCATAAATCTAGGGCCTTCCCAGTAGGAAGTTTGTAATCAAGATTTCCATCGATAAATTAAACATAAATTTCTACTGTTTTTCCCCCCAGTTCAACTTGCAAGTTACTTAAAATCTCGTATGGAGTGTATGTTCATCCATCAAATGATTTTAACGTCATCGACGATCGTGACAAGGGTGGAGATCCTAAAGTTTTCCAGCAACTCATTGACATAATACACGTAGATGCCCCATCATCAATAATTGTTCAATGAATAGTTTTGCTAAGGGCTTTCACTTGAATGAGGAAAGCAAGCTGAGCTAATAACTGTGGGTCATATCCTTTATGATTAAAGGCCACAAGATTGGAATCTGTTGGGTCAATCCCACCTATTGCTAATAATAGATCTTGCTTCTAGGAGGGGCAATTTTGCAGTACCTCAAGTGTCGACATAGCGGACGATGATTGGGCCAGGTCCTCTACTATATGTCAATTTGTGTATTACTCCCTTTGGCACGAGGATTAAATGTCGATTTGTGTATTACTCCCTTTGGAAGCTTTATCATTAGCTCAGGAATGATGGGTGGCACAACTTCAGTCGAAGTTGTTGTCAAACTGCTAGGTTGATCGATAGCTTTGGATTCCTGTAATGTTTATTCCTCGTTGATATCAAAGCATCATTTTGTTGTTTTGTAATGGACAACATAAGCACTTGGGATGGGGAAGAATTTTCACTAGCAACCAGATTGGTTCCTGGGTTTGGAAACAGATCAGTCAATACCGCTGAGGTTTTTGAATTCTTGAAGAATTTCCTAAGCTCAACTTTATGTGGACAGTCTTTCGTCCAATGATCCTCATCACATATAAAGCATGGATGACTTGGTTTCCTTTCTCCATAAGGGTTTGCAGAAGATTTTTCAGGAGATGACTCATCCTATTTCTTCTTTTTCCCTTTCTTTTTCTTCTTGCCTCCTAGTTGCTTCGGTTCTTTGCCTTTGTCGGTCAACATAGCATTTACCTCTGAGGTGAGAAGTTCTTCATTTCCATTTTGACTAGAAACCGTACGGGCTTTCTTTGATGTACCCTTTACGGTTTTCATACTAGTCGTACCTATCATGCCATTACTGGCATGAGAGTCTTTGTTTGGTTTAGGAGGAGGAGGAATGGAAAACTCCAGTCTAGGAGCATCAGGGGTTTTGTCGTAGAGCATGCCAGACTGAGTATAGATCAAGTCTAGATATTACACACGAGAAATGACTTGCTCTTCAGTGACGACTCCTCCCTTTTCCACATCTTATGTAGTAGAAGGCAACAATGACTTAAAAACCATTCAACTAGCAGATGATCAGGAACATATGTTTTTACCATTCTATGATGACGCCGCCACTCATGAATATGATCAGATATGTGACTGGTCATCGTTTGCTTGAAATTGGTAAGAAGCTCTGTTCCTATTTCATACCTTATTGGTAACTGAAAATGGGTTAAAAATGTCATGGCAAGGGCACTGAAGTTATTGAATGAATCTCTAGGCAATTCGATGTACCATTTTGCTGCCGGACCAGTTAACGTTCGCTGAAAAAGGCAAAGCCTAATCAAATCATCATTGAGAGTGTTGGATGAACACCACAGATGAAAAGTCATCACATAATTCGACGGGTCTTCACCCGGATTTCCATTAAATTTAGGAATATCTGACGGAAGTTTATGAGGAATCGCTGGCCACCAAGGGGCATAAGCAATTGGATCGTTTGTTAGCCAATTTAGATCTGGTAACTCTAAAGTCACCACGAAGGGCAACTATTGATTCAGGTTCAGCGAAGCATACCTAGGATAAGATGGGATCACCTGAGCAGTGGGTCTTTGCATACCAACATAATGTATTTGATGTTGGTAACTTTGGTAAGGCTGTTGGGCATAACCATTATGATATGATTGATGTTGACCATTTTGAATATACGGTTGCCCATTACCCGTAAAGATTTGTTGCTCAGGTCCTTGGTAAGCTTGTTGGAATTGTGGTTATTGATAATGTACCAGCCATGGTTGCGAAGCCATTTGCTGTTGTCCAATACTAGCTATCTGACCAAGATGAGGGGTACTAGTACCTGTTTGAACCTGGGTCACTCTGGTTAAGGAGCCACTAATCAGTGATTGTGGTGGTGTCATGGAGATAAGAGGCTATTGTATTACGACCTGAGAAACTTGAGGTTGGCATACAACATGGAACGCTTATACTTGTGACACCGTCATAATAGTCGGTGTAGTGGGGATATTCGACATAGGTAGACTTGGTTGCATTGAGTATACAAATCTTGGTTGTTGAGGAAGTATTGGTACCCAACCACTGGATGTAATTCTAGCATGACCCGAATTCTATTGTGAACTCTCATATGGTTGTTCTCCTGAAGGGAACAATGAAAGGGCATATTGTCCCCCATATGACAGTAATCCAGTGCTCAAACGTAAAATTGGCCTTTGGGGACCGGGCTGCCCAAATTGATATTGTTGCAAAGGATCAATTTACTGAGACTCAACATAAGAGATTCCATATATTATTCCGGATGAACAAACGGGAATAGATCATACTGTCGAAATGGTCCCTGGATGGACTCCATCTAGCGGTTGACAGCTAGTTGGGACAGATGGTACACCAGCAAATGTCGTTGGAGTAGCAGCAGGAGATTCTCCACAGGTAGACTTGGTTGCATTGAGTATACAAATCTTGGTTGTTGAGGAAGTATTGCTACCCAACCACTGGATGTAATTCCAGCATGACCCGAATTCTATTGTGAACTCTCATATGGTTGTTCTCCTGAAGGGAACAATGAAAGGGCATATTGTCCCCCATATGACAATAATCCAGTGCTCAAACGTAAAATTGGCCTTTGGGGACCGGACTGCCCAAATTGATATTGTTGCAAAGGATCAATTTACTGAGACTCAACATAAGAGATTCCATATATTATTCCGGATGAACAAATGGGAATAGATCATACTGTCGAAATGGTCCCTGGATGGACTCCATCTAGCGGTTGACAGCTAGTTGGGACAGATGGTACACCAGCAAATGTCATTGGAGTAGCAGCAGGAGATTCTGCACAGGTAGACTTGGTTGCATTGAGTATACAAATCTTGGTTGTTGAGGAAGTATTGGTACCCAACCACTGGATGTAATTCTAGCATGACCCGAATTCTATTGTGAACTCTCATATGGTTGTTCTCCTGAAGGGAACAATGAAAGGGCATATTGTCCCCCATATGACAGTAATCCAGTGCTCAAACGTAAAATTGGCCTTTGGGGACCGGACTGCCCAAATTGATATTGTTGCAAAGGATCAATTTACTGAGACTCAACATAAGAGATTCCATATATTATTCCGGATGAACAAACGGGAATAGATCATACTGTCGAAACGGTCCCTGGATGGACTCCATCTAGTGGTTGACAGCTAGTTGGGACAGATGGTACACCAGAAAATGTCATTGGAGTAGCAGCAGGAGATTCTGCTGCTGCTGTGTCAGATGACACAGTCCTAGATGTCGACAGTTGTTCAGACATATTGAGTCTATCCAAAATATTTCCTAGCGATTCTACAGGCACTTGTGATGAAGGGAGACTAACTTATGATGAAGAAGGATATAGGGTGATCCCAGCTCCAAAATGCGATGGAGTACTAGATGGAAGATCCTCCAAAATCTCTTCTATAGCAATCAATCCAGGTGGGAGAGGTATACCGTCAAGTCCGTAAAATATTTCTGGTTCTTAAGAAGGTATATACTCTGCAGCGACAGATGTTGGCGGGATAACACCTTCTGAATCAGTTGTAGATGGAGCCGGTTCAGGAATAGAAGTGTTTGCCATTACACTAGGATCAGTTCTAATGTCCTCTTGTGACTGCGGAACTTCTTCTGTAGAGGCAGGGATACCAGAAATGGTTGGAGTAACTGAAGTCTCTGAGGATGTTGGAACACAAGTTCCAATCAAACCAGGGGACTTTGATCTAGTTAAACAAGTTCGCTTGGTCCAGAATAGTTTCGTTTCCGGAGTCAAAGACGATTGACTCATTAGTCTCCATGAACGATGAGGTTTCGATTGAATTTCTTCCATGATTGTGGATTACTTGATCAACTCAAAATAAAGGGGAAAATGTGATTCTGAATTAAATGAATTTTAGACGCTTTGACACAACTTGCTTTTTCAATTTTTAAGAGTCGAGAAAAAGCTAAAGATGACTCTAGTCGCCTTCAATTTTTAATGAGCATGAAGTGACAAGTGCTCAGATGGACCTTTTCCTTTAAAGAGTCTGAAAAGGAATGAAAGGGACTACTCTATAAATCTAGACAGAGGGATTAGCAAACCAATCACAAAACTGCAGAATAATATTTACGATACAACAGTCAATCTTCCCGAATGATGTGTTCAGTGCATTGCGATCAATAGGGCGACAGACACAACTTCCTAAGGATAAAGGATATAGCCTATTATGGTCTCCCAATATATACTCAACGTTACATGGGAGCACAAGTCCGTACTGGCACTTGTTATCTCAAAGAGGAGGAATCACCCAACCTATGATGAAAGTGATAGTTACTAGCTTTATGATGCTGGAATACATCTCTAGCCTAGACTTCTAAATGTTGTGCGTTAGGTTCCAAAGCGTTTTTATGTTCATTGAATTTATTTTGCAGTTTATCTTTCTTAAGAAGTTTTCCTTTAAGGTTCACCATGTGATGTAGATATACAATTCCTAAATATGCAATCTAAGATGATAAACAGTCGTTTACTCTTCTTTTTGCAATGAAAATCCTAGCTACTAAGGAAAGAGAAGCGAGATTCTTTCAGCATAAAGCATAGAGCACACACTAGATGCACTGTCCTAAATCAAAATCAACAAGCAGTCTAAATGCAAATGCACATGGATGTATTTGTTTTATGCTTTCTTAATGTGTGAATGACAAGAAGAATGCTAAGTACAAATTTGAATTATCTTTTCTTTAAAAGCGACAGTACTAACAATTTTCTCTTCAAAATACGAAAGGAAGACAAAGGCGACACTTTCAACTTCAAATTGAAAACTGCTTTCGACACTTGAAATACTATCAATTCAAATAAAATACAAGATTAATAATTTAGTTGACCATCAGGAATAGTAGGATTCTTTTCTCTGACTGAAAACGACACTTGCGACACTTCCAAATCAGAAGACGACAGTTCGATTAAGCTACATTTTTTTGTAAATGAGAACTGTAAATGGCGAAAAATACATAAAAACATTCACAATTCTTTGTACAATGGAGGCTGAATAATGCAAAGGAAGGGAGTTTCCATAGTGGTATACTGATCACAGACAACAAAACTCCTTAATAAAGCTGAAGAGAGTGAATAAAAAACAAAAATCTGGAGGCAGAAATATTCTTATCTGATCATCGCACCTGTAACACAAGGAAACAGGGATGCAACTCACATACTACACACGGGAGGTGCGATGCATATAGATTGCCAAGAGGAGAAGGTGCGATGGTCCAAGGACGAGACTTTAACTTGGTTTTTGGTCATAGTTTGCATCTTAGTTCAAGGATTTAGGCCGAGCTAATGATAGTCAATAAATACAAATCATAGGGGCTGATCTAATGAGGTTACTTGAGCCACCACTAGGAAATTAGGATGTTTGCAAGTTAGATGTTTAATTCGTAAACTAACCCAGAGATTGACTGAAGCAGTGTTTATCCACTTTGCAGTTGCATAGAAAAAGCAGTTTGAAGGCTAGCTGGCATAACTTCAGGCTCCGTTTGTAGTTTATAAAGTAAAAAAACTAGAAACAAGCAAACAAGCTATTCGCTCCCCAGCAGAGTCACCATTTTGTTATTAGCAAATATAGTGTCCATTCAGAGCTGCTAGTCCCACTAAGACAGGTAGCTATCTTAGAAACAAACAAACTAAAGTTGCTTTTGTATTCCTTTATGAGAAGTAGATGAGAGAGAAGCAGAGAGTACCAACATTAGGTTTTCGCTTGGCTCCTTGCTTGTTTCCTTTCCCCTCTGACGGGTCTTTGCTGCTCCTTCCTTGCTTACCCCACTTCAAAGAGCACCTATAAAGTCAAAGCAACATAATACCTTCAAAGTACAGAGATCTACAATCATAAAAAATATAGGACTAGATATATATATTGACCACACAAATGCATATATCATCAAACATACAAGAATATGGAGGAAAACTCAAATAGCTTTATTGATAGAAAGAGTAGAAGAGATGATTACAACCCATTGATTTGACCCAGCATCATCCTCCTAGCATGAAAGCCCTTCTTCACCTCATGAAAATCTTAGATCACCCAACACTATGATGTTCCACAGCGAAACCAACAACACTTCCTTACAAAAATACAAGATTCCAGCCTTTGGATCTCTGGGATGAGGGATACATATATAGATGTTTGTAGGGGGGTGAGTCAGCTTCTGGGATTTTGATCAGTTTCCTCTCTCTGATAGTTCTTGGTTCCACTTGGAGATTCATGATCTATTACTCATCCCTGGGCGAATTCAAAGAGGCAAGTGTCACAGGAGAAGTTTCTGGAAGATTCCATGATCATCCACCTTGCAAACTATCTCTGCCATTTGTCTACTCTCACCCATCGTACCCCATTTAATGGATTTTTAGTATGCATCGCACCCCCTGTGTGCATTAGGTGGGATGCATCGCACTTTGACCATGGAGTAGGTGAGATGGTCCAGTTTTAACCAGTTCTGAGCAGTTTTTCATGGAGAACGTTTGGGAGATGATTTAATCAGCTGACCTTACTCCTTTAGGGTATGAAACAACACTTTTAGGGACTTAGAAGCCCTTGGTTTATGGACATAAGTGATTGGGGTTGCAGTGCCCAAATATGTCTATAACACTAGTTTGATTTTTCATTATATTCCTTTCAATGTTACAATACATATATATGCATGTCAAAGAATTCATAAATCTCAATCCATCAACCTTCGATTATAACATAACCATAGTTCCCTTGAATGGATCTACAAAATACCATGGCAAAAAACCATCATGCCCAAAAACATGTGCAAAAACATTGCACAAAATCACGATTAGGTATGCTCTCTATATTTGGATCCTCCCCCCATCCTTGGGTCTGAATAAAAAAAAACATGTGGGGCACTTCGCAGGACTTGGTGCAGGGGGGCTACCACCCCCTACAAAACCCCCGATAGAGGGGGTTTCCTCCACCCATGCGACCCCCGCGGTGCGCCCGGTGCAAATTATAATGCGTGAAGGTAGTCACGAAAAGAATATAACACATACCCAACAAAAGAATTAAATACATAATGTTCTATGTCCACCTTCTAAAAGATCCTTCCAAATAGAAAATCACATACAAGTGTAAAGAATTATCTAGCAACATTATAATCAAGACTCCACCAACAATTCCACCATTGCTTCCACAGACAATATGTGAATTGTCCAAAGAAATAAAATGAGTATTGGGTACCAAAATATATATGCTTTTCTCTTGAAGATAGATTGTTGATCTCCTTAACCAAGGCTTTATTCCAACTTTATTTCCAAGGAAAAATATGAAATGTTAGAATGTGATCAAGTGGATATTTTTGTATCTTGTAGACTTGTTGTAATGATAGCTATTATAAGAAAAACGATTCTATTGCCAAAATCTTGATAACTTGAATTCTTACTTATGGAAGGAATAGATTTTGTAATGTTATTTAAAATCTATCCCCAAACGATGTTTGATATAAATAGAGTAAAATTCCAACACCCATGTAGCTAGGTTAAATTTTTCTTTGGTATTGGTTTTTCCTTATGGTGAAAGTAAGAAATTTACCTCACATTTAGATGCTAAATTGGCATTACTCTATTCAAATTGTTATTTTTCTAACTACAATACTTTTCCAAGTGGTTACCTCAAACTATTAAAAATCTTGTGAGAATTTTGTCCCAACAACCTAAAGTAAGTGACTTTCCATCATCTTTTTCATCAACAATAGTTGAACTCGTTATGGTAAATCAAAAATCATGACCACTCTAAAATAAACAATATAAGTTTTCATAGAATCTAGTCATTAGTTTAGCACATCAAAAGCTTCAAAGATGTCATTGTCAGGCTGAGAATGGCACATATAAATCTACTCCCAATATCTATTATATTATGAAAAATTTGCATAACAATTGCAATTTCTCTGGCATCCAAACCAAAATGATCTCGTCCATCAAAATTATAGAAGTATTTGTATCAAGCTCAACAAATATTATTAGGTTTTTCCTTTGTTCAATTGATAATTCAGTCACACTAGGCAAGCTTACAAATGCATCCCTTAAATTATCTAATTTGATAAGTTTCATGAGCTCAGCTACAAAAACCTTCGAATTGGAATTTTTAGCAAGTCAGTGACATGAAAATTTAGCAACATTGACTAGTTTTAAAGACTTACAACTTTGGTTTCTTTTTTAGCATCCTTCAATAGACAAATAAATTCTAAATATATCATTCATTCTAGAACAATGACCTATGGAGAATGTATTTCCTTATGCTCACAATAACGAGAAATATGAGAAAATGTTTCTTCAATATTACGAGAAAAGATAAGGTGTATGGATATGAATCTATGCCGGTTGTGCAAAACTAGGTGGAAATAACGACTTGGAGTAATGATAGTGATGGAAGTTGCACAAACCTTGGCAGTAGAATGAAATCTAATTGAAAGAATGATTATTTCATTATGCTCTAATGCATGTGTCATGAGGGTGGAAATAGGACCTTCAATTAATGAACCAACCAGATGATTATAAATTGTCTTTTATAATCATGTTTACACAGACATATATATGTATATATAGAGAGAGAGAGTATATTGGTCAAATATCAACTAATAGAAATAAAACAATAAAAAAAATAAAAACGATTGCTAGAGTGTTGTCTTGGTATGGATTAATAACATAGATTTATATCAAGTTTATATCAAGAAAAATAAAATTATTTAAATTAATATATTTCTTATAGTTTTATTTTTTATTGTAAATGATATGGTTTATTTATTGCCATTCAGTAGGAGTTGTATATAACATTAACCAATATGGATAATAAAAATTAATACGGGATTTATATATATTATATATATATATATATAATATATATTATATATATTTATTAATATTTTAAAATAATTGCTTATATATAGAGAGCAAGTCCTATGGATATATGTTTCTCTTACTTGTTCTTACTTCCAAATATATTAGGAATTGTATTAATAATTTTAATGTCTAGGAATGTAAATCATAATAAAAATATTCAATGTCAACTATGTATATATTACATTTAAAACAAAATAAGTAATCTATATATACATTACATTGCATAATATATTATATATATACTTACTTTCGTTTTATGTATTATACATAGTTGACATTGAATATTTTATTTATGATTTACATTCTAGACATTAAAATATTTAATACATTTACCTAATCATGTTTGGAAGTAGAGAACTTATATCCATAGGATTTCTCGTCTTTATATATAAAATTATTTTTTTAAAATATTTTTTTAAAAAATATGTTATATATAAAGAGAGAGTCCTATGGTATAAGTTCTCTACTTCCAACATGATAGAAATGTTATTAATTTTATGTCTAGAATGTAATTCATAAATAAATATTTCATGTCAACTTATGTATATATTACATAAAACAAAAGTAAGTATATATATATATATATACATATATATATGCATATGCATATGCATATGCATATACATATACATATACATATACATATACATACATACATACATACATACATACACACACACACACACACACACACACACATATATATATATATATATATCCTTGAGAATTAGTCAAATTGATTGAGTCTTTGTAGTTAAGTACCTCTACTATTGAGAGGTTACCAGTTCAAATTGTATAAATTCTCACTGTATATTAACCTGATTATGCAATGTAACTAAAGCAAAATGCTTAATCTACTTCTACAATCAAACTTGTGGAAGCTTAATCGATTTGAGCAAGATCAAACAGAACACATATAACAGAGAAGAAGAATCAATATACATGAAACACAGAAGAATACCTGGAGAAAGCCTCAGCTAAAAAACCCACTATCTGTATTATCATAGAAGGTGGAAATACATCAGGATTACATAAAGCCTTAGCTATCATAGCTAGCCAACTCTCAGTACAATCCTCCAAGATCTCACAGGAAAACAAGGCTTCTCACAAACCTTCTCCTCTGCCCTCCAAGCCTCCTATTTCCTTGCAATGTTTCTCCTAGGTGATCCTACTATTACCAAGTGTAACACTGACCACTCACACTGATCTCACACCCTGTAAAACTATACAATCCTCAAGGAACCTTGTTCCTTCTGGATGGACGAGTTTCCTTTATAAAAATTCCTCCAATTGATAGTACAATGTTTGTGTTTTTAATCTCAATTGGGTCATTGTCTGAACTGACATGCATGAGTTATTTATGAGAGAATCCTCAGTTATCGAGAGTACACTAGTTACATGCATGCATGCATTAACTGACTGAACTCATAATTAGTTCCTCAAATTGTTTGGAACTAATTTAACTGGACTTAACTCAGGTAACTGAGCTAACTAATTACAACTCAAATACAACTCATCCTTATCTCCTTAATTAAGGGATAATCTCATTAATTTAAGGGATAATTGTTGGATGACTTCACAAACACTTCTAGCTTGAATTTATCCAACTAATTAACTCATGATGAATTAATTAATTATTTTTCAAGCAACTGGTGAGACTAAATTCGAATTTTAATTCTCAATTTTAATTCAAGGACAAATTAAAATTGGAATATTCTATTTTTGGCATTTCTATTTTTAGAATTTTTTGTTGTTATTTTCATCACAGATTATCTTGACACTCTCATGGCTAGGCTCATGTTTGAGCCAATAAGTAGAATATGATTAGGAAATATATTAATATTTTAATGCCTAGACTGTAAATCATAAATAAAATATTTCAATGTAAACTATGTATATATTATATAAAACAAAAGTATATATATATATCTTTGAGGGTTATTTAAATTGATTTATTCTTTGTAGTTAAATACCTCTACTATTGAGAGGTTACGGATTCAAATATTATCTTGACACACTCAAGGTTAGGCTCTATAATCCGTAGCGTGTTTGAGTCCAGTAGAAGGAATGGAATAGTATATATATATATTATATATATATATATATATATATATATTATATATATCATATATATATTATATATATATATATATAATATATTATTATATATTTAGAACTTTTAATTTATATAAAGGGAAAAGTTGTGTTGCTAAAAATGAACATAGATTCATTTTAACTATGAATGTACTAAGAGACAAGATGATCAGATATTTGGAAGAAAATCTTTACTTAAGTTTTGCATTAAAAAGAAAAAATCACCATGAGACATTTAATCCCTTTGCACTTGGTATATCCAAGTTAAGTTTTTTCTATATCGGTCTTTAATAATGAGAGTTGGAAAAATTTTAATGGTTTATTTGAAGTGAATTTAAATTGTTTTTTATATTTTAATAATATCTTATAAATAAGCTCATTGGGTGTAGAATAAACACTGACAAGGTCTTCTATTAAGGTACTCAATGGTGAAAAAATCAACGATATTAAGGGCTCGTGTAGCCCAGGTTGGGTGCCCTGTCAGGGTGACTTTAATAACTCAAGATGTCAATGAGTAGTGCTCACTAAAAACACATGTTAGGTGTACCAATCATCTCAAGATCCAAGCACATGTTAACCATACCAATAATCTCAAGATCCACATAGAATTTTTTTTAAAGAACAATGACCTATGGAGAATGTATGTCATTATGCTCACAATAACTAGAAATGTGAGAAAATGTTTCTTCAATATTAAGAGGAAAAATAACGTGTATGGATATGAATCCATATGATGGTTGTGCAAAACTAGGTGGAAATAACGACTTGGAGTAATGATAGTGATTGAAGTTGCACAAACCTTCGTAGTGGCATGAAATTTTATTGAAAGAATGATTATTTCATTATGCTCCAATGCATGTGTCATGAGGGTGGAAATAAGACCTTCAATTAATGAACCAATCAGGTGATTGTAAATCAGATTTTATAATAATGTTTATACATACATACATACATACATACATACATACATACATACATACATACATACAATATATATATATATATATATACTACTATATATATATAAGTATAGAGAGAGAGATGAGAGAGAGGAGAGAGGAGAGAGTATATTGGTCAAATCCTCAACTAATACAAATTAAAAAAAAAATTCATTGCGTAGAGTTGTTGTCTCTAGGGAATTAATTACATGGATTTATATCAAGTTTACAAAAGACAAATAAAATTATTTAAATTAATAATTTCTTATAACTTTTATTTTTATTGTAATTGTATATTTAATTATTGCATTTTTAATGTTAGAGTTTGATATATAACCTAATATTTTTAAAATAATGTATATATAGAGATAGTTCTATGGATATATGTTCTCTACTTCCAAATATGATTAGGAAAAATATATTAATATTTTAATGTCTAGAAATGTAGATCATTAATTTAAAATATTTCAATGAAACTATTATATTATTTATAACAAATGTATTAAATATATATATCTATATTATTATATATATTATATATATATATATTAATATATATTATATTATATAATTATATAAAACTATAATATATATAATATATATATATATCCTGAGGGTTATCTAATGCAGTTAAGTACCTCTACTATTCCATTCATTTTATTATATCGAATATTATTGAAGAGGTGTTGAGCATAGTAATCTATGACATATTTTTGGCTCTGCAACTCTCTAGCCTAGGGTTTTGGATCGGAGGTTGTGCACTGTTACCCACTCTGGCAGGGGGAAGTGCCCTTTTCACTGATCTAAGGTAGCGGGGGCATGCCTTGGCCCAACGGATGAAGCAAGTGGGGGCCAATGAGGCCCCTTCCTACAAACAGATAATGATGGACAAAGGTAAAAGCCCTTTGGAAGGAGTGTAGATCACGGGATCAGACACCACAAGAAAAAATGAGCTCAGCAAAAAGAAAAAGCTGGATGGAAATACAAAGGAAACCCAACATCCAAACCAAACAAAAGGCATCAAAATTCTGGGAGGAAAAGACAAACCAGATCTCAATCGAGAGCAGGTGCCTCGAGGAGCAGGAAAGAAAACCAAAGAAGTAGAGGCAGGTGAAACCTCTCCCCCTAAACAACTCTGATCCAGAAGGACTAGCCACTGAAGACAAACAACATAGAGACTAAGGGCGCTGCAAGCCAAAAACCACAGAAAGCTTGAGGGTTATCATTACCGCCCCAGAACTGCAAGCCTAGAGGGATCATATGGCTATTCATGCAGTGATCTACAAGTTTATGGGCTTTTGGCCCACAAAAAAGCTTTATGTCAATGGATCAAGCTAACTTGGAATCCGAAAGGAGATGTGAAACTCCACCTGGGGGCTAAAGGTTTTTTCACGGTTGTCTTTGTAAACCTTGAAGACGGAGACCGCAACTTTGATGGAGGTCCTTATTTCTATGCCTCTGCAAGCCTCTACATAAGACCCTAGAAACCAAATTTTGCACTAGAACAGGAAACATTCAAGCATGTTCTTGTTTGGATTCAACTGTTTTCTCTCCCCATCGACTACTAGAGACCGGTGGTGTTGGAACAAATCAGAAACAAGTTGGGCACCTTCATCCAAGCTTCAAAATATACCCTCCAAAAAAGGTACACCTCTTGCGCTAGAATCTGTGTTGAAATGGACGTTTCAGGTGCTCTTCATGAAGGTCTATGGTTGGAATATAGAGATGAAGTCTGCTTCCAAGCCATAGACTACAACAGATGCAGAAATTCCATGACCATGGCCATCTGATCTGGGAATGTCCCCTACACAGACCCGTAGAGAAGACTAAGGATCTCCCGAGCAAAAATTAGGAGGGTTTTGTCTGACCCACGGGCAGACACTGAACCAATAGAAGGAACCAACTAAAGACAGGAAATACCAAAAAAGGGTCTATGAACTCATTTGAGGTGCTTGGAGAGGAAATTGATGTAGATGAGGATACCTAAACACCAACGTCAAAGTAGAAAGTACCAGAAACAACCAATCAAAATGCCCAGATGTCGACTCCAATCTCAACTGATGACTTTCTCCTAGATCCAGGATTGAGGAAAGACACAGAAGGGGACGAGGAAATGACATTGAGTGAAGTGGGCACAGAGATCAGGACCTAAATGACACTCTAGAAAAAGAAGGAATGGACCTTAACACCATAGTTGAGCAATGCAGACAAAAAGGAGTGGATCACATTCTAGAAGAAGAGATTGACAAAGTCAACTTCCTCTTCCTATCAAGGTAGGACGCAACCCTGAGAGGGAAAAAAATGGGTCTAGGCACGATAAAGGGACTGGGCATCAAAGCAAAAAACCTACATCAAACACATTCTACTGCAAAACACAGAAAGAAATGGGGTAGAAGAACAAACAATGAAGTGCTCCATGAGCTCAACCAAATGCTCATCAGCTCGGGCAAGATGAAAGCCCTTGAGGCTTTCCCATTCTCCTCATAATAACTATTTAAATATGAAGATACCCTCATGTAATACAAGAGGGATAAACATCCAAACCAAACAAAGATTATTGAAAAAGAAAGTCAAAGAGGAAAATCTGGACATTGTTTTCCTACAGGAAACCAAATGCTCCAAGCTAAAGATGGAAGGGACAGGCAGGAGCCTGGGAAAGAGAATGGAGCACACAGAGATACAAGGTAATGGTCTGGAAAGGGGCTTAGGCATCTTCTGGAACCCCCACTCCCTACTCCTCCTAAATGCCAAGGCCTCAAGATCTTTCATTTCCCTAGAAATGCAGATCCTGGGAGAAGCTGGCACATACTTGTTCACAAATGTTTACAGCCCCCAAAGGCTAGAGGATAAGCTACAACTGCTAGACAACCTATCCAAGCTGCAACAAAGACACTCTAATGCTAATTCCATTTATGGCGGCGATTTCAACGTGATTACCTCTCTGGAGGAAAAGAAGGGAGGGCTTCGTACCTTAAACAAAGATGTTGAGGCCTTCATTTCTTTCATTAGAACAGCTAACCTGGTGGACATCCAACCCAAAAATGGCATTTTCACTTGGAATAATAAGAGAGGAGGAGACATGCTTATCGCATCTAGGTTTGATCAATTTCTGATCTCGCATACCATTCTCCTTGAAGGAATCATGGTGGAATCTTAGATTATTCCATTTGGAGGATCGGATCACTGGCCCATCTCTTTGAATGGAACTATCTTTGGTACTCCTAGAAAAAGACATTTTCACTTTGAAAAAATCTAGCTCAGTCATCTGTTTTTCACCACAAACATCCAACTATGGTGGATCAAGCACTTGAACGTTAAAGTCACCAAAATGTTTAGGCTCCAAGCTAGATTGAAGCACCTAAAGGCAAAATTACGAACATGGAACCAAGAGGTTTTTGGCAACATTTTTTAGGAAAAACAAGCCTTGGAGGATCAAATGGCTCTAATACACAATAATTGGATCAAGGGGGACATCTCCCAGAACTCCATTAACACGGAGCATGACCTCCTGCAAAAGTGGAATGAGAGATGTCACCAGGAAGAGACATTATGGAGACAAAAATCCCGCATACAATGGCTGAAAGAAAGGGAGAAAAACACCAATTTTTTCCATAGATCAGCCATGGATTATAGGTGTACTAATAGGATAACCAAGCTTAAGGATGAACAAGGGACCTCCTTTCGGTCTCATCAAGATATTGCCTCCATCCTCATGGCCAACAGCTTAAAGCCTATTCTCCCCTTAATCATCTTAGAAGAGAATTCAGGTTATGTGGAAGACCAGAAAATGATGGACAATGTCCTATTGGCACAGGAAATGATCCACACCCTTCAATCTCAGAAAAAGGATGGAATGATCCTTCAATGGGACCTCTCAAAAGCTTATGATAAGTTCAGTTGGAATTATATTGAAGCTGTTTTGAAAGCTTTTCGTTTTGCACAGTGTTGGATCAATTGGATCTTGGCCATGATCAAATCTCCCAGCTTCTCTATCTTGGTCAACGACGCCCCTTATGACCCCTTCTTCCCATCTAGAGGCATTCATCAGGGTGATCCTATCTCCCCTTTCCTTTTTGTTATCTTAATGGAAGGCTTAAGTCGCATCATTAAAATGGCTAAGGATAGGAATGTCATCAAAGGTCTCCAACCCCTAAGTCATTATCTTGCAACCAGTAATCAACAATTTGTGGATGACATCATGCTGCATGGTACCCATTCAGTCAAGGAAGCCCATTGTTTCAAAGCCATTTTGAACCTGTTCAACCAAGCATCTGGTATGGATCTTAACCTAGATAAATCCTCTGTTTTTTTCTTCCATACGCACTTGGCAGTCCAGAGGCACCTCACTAATATCCTAGGGTTCAAAAGACACAACCTTCCATCTAAATATCTTGGCATTCCTCTCACTGGCAAGCCTTGTTAGAAACTCCACTAGAAGCATTTTCTCTCCAGGCTAGAGGACAAGTGCAATTATTGGACCAACAAAGTCTTGAATCTTGCAGGAAGACTTGTAATGGCTAAGGTGGTTCTTCAAGCCATTCCTCAGTATATGCTTTCTATTCTCCCAGCTCCAAAAATGGTGCTTCAAAAAATCAGGAATATTCAAAGGGCCTTCCTTTGGTCGGGCAAAGTGGATAAACACAAATGGGCTCTTGTAGCCTAGGCTAAGATATGCAAACCCAAAAACCTGGGAGGTTTAGGGCTGCAAGACCTGAACACTACTAACAAAGCTTGTGGAGCCAAGCTTTGGTGGCGCTGGATCAAGGAACCCCATATACCTTAGGCAAAACTATGGAAGGCCAAATATGCCAAGAATTAGAGATCTGAGGATTTGATCAGAATGACAGATGCCCCTGAAGGTTCCCCTATTTTGAATTTGGCCAGAGCTAACAGAAACCTCATTCAAGATCACTGCTTTTAGGAAATTCGCAATGGAAAAAAATGCTTTATTCTGGGAGGATGCATGGCAAAAAATACCTAAACTAGAAAACTGCAATTACATCACCCTACAGAGATGGTTTCAAGTAATAGGCAAGATAAAAGTCCATCAGTATTAGTCTAGCGACAACGAGGACCAGCATTGGAGGAATTGGAACTTATAGCCTCCCCCCCCGGAGGATGACATGATAAACCTCCTCAGCACCCTAATCTCCACTTTGGGTAAGAGAATGATCTGATCCACTTAGGAGGAGGACCAACTCAGGTGGGGTAAACTCGATGGGGGAACTTTCAACCTCAAGGAGGCCAGAATGTATCTCGAGCATAGGGACCTCAAAGACAAAGTAGCTTGGTACGCTAATGTCTAGGACAACACACTCTGGCCAAAAATAAAGTCTTTTCTTTGGCTTCTCTTGCATCGCAAAATCCTCACCTAGGAGAATTTAGTGAAAATGGGTTTTATTGGGCCTTTCAGATGCCCCCTTTATGAAAAGGAGTAAGAAACAATGAACCATCTCCTTAATGACTATGACTGGACCAATAATATTTGGGAATGGATGAAGGAAATATTCAAACAAACAGATAGACACAGGGATTCTATTCAAGACTCCATTGCAAATTGGCACACCAAGTATTCTAGTTGTAATACGGTTAACACCCTTTGGAGGCTCTGCCTCGGTTTTATAGTTTGGACCACTTGGAAAGAGAGGAACAGATGAATTTTTCAAAAAGAAGCAAGCAGATTGAATCCATCAAAACAATAATAATGCAAAGTTTAAAAGAGACTACCGTAGCCAACTACAAAGCTGAGCAGGCCAATTTTCTCACTCCTAATGATTCATGCATCCTGCTATTGTTTGGCATGTATGCTTTGTCCAGTCACTGGGCTCAAGCAAACCAACCTCAGCCAACTCCCTCTCCGCTGATCTGGCTGCCCCCCAGCTCAGGGTTCTATAAATTGAATTTTGACGAAGCCTCCAGGGGTAACCCTGGTCCTGGAGGGCTTGGAGGTGTCATCCATAATGACAGAGGAGAAATCCTTCACATTTTTTGCAAAGCGTTTGGGGAGGCCACAAACAATGAGGTATAATTCACAGCCCTGGAACAGGGGTTGTGCGTCCTCATCCGTATGGGTAAAGGCTCTGTAATAGTGGAAGTAGATTCCCTCTTGGCCATCACTGTGGCAAGGAGAATGAAAAATGGCACACGGCCAGAGAAAGTCACAAAGCACTAGAGATTAGCCATGGTCACAACACTCATTACGAAATATCTCTCCTCTCTCAGCAGCATAGTTCTATAAGCAGTTAGGAGAAAGGAAAATGTCTTAGCAGACAACCCTCCTAACCACGCGGTAGATCATCTGATGGAGACCATTGACACTTGTTGGCAAGACATCATAGGAGACGATCTTAGGAATTAGTGCACTCTCATCTCGAGGCAAGACCTTATAGGAGGATCAAGAGCGAAGGATGGGATGCAGGATATGGCTCATCAGTAACTTATGTGGACTAACCATACACATATTGCCAATCGCAGGTACCAATGGTGACAGGCCAATGGAGTAGTTGAGGCAGGGTGGAAGATCACCCAAAAGGACAAAGGATATTGGACGGGGAGTACAATTTACAAAAGGAATGATCGGCACAATCTGCAAGAAGAAAATGAGGACAGATGGCATTTAACCAGCAACCACAAGCGTGGTAGAGTAATGGCTTTGGACCGAAATCGTGAGAAGGTGCTAGGAAATCCAAACAAGATTTATTATTACAAGAACATCGGGTCTCAGAAGGAGGAGCAGGAGATATCAATCCAAAACTTTTGACCTCTAGCTATAACTAAGGCAAACCACTAGGATACCAAGAAATCGCATTCTCATCGCTCGACTCTTAGCAATCTTAACTCTGTCAGGAAGCCCGCAGGCTCCTCACAAGCCAACACCTGCAACAACACAATGGCTAAGGAAGGCAGTCACAATAAGTCTGCTAACCGGGACCTGGAAAGAGAAACGAAACATTGTAGAGCTTGAAGTTGTGGTCACCGAGGAAGAAGAAAAGCTGGATATTCAAGCAATGGAGAAGGAAATCAACTAGATCACAGACCTAGGAACCACAACCACTAGAGCAACACAATTCTTAAGAACTCAAAGTGAAATGTGGTGCATGAAAACCATGTTGGCCAAAGCACTCAGCATGTAGGCAGAAGTGATAAAGGATGCGCACCGGACCATTTTGCTCATTTCAGCTGGTAACTCAACAAGGTTAGATGCCATGGAGTTCAGCATTAGTGCTTTGACTCAGGAACTCAAAATGTTGTCGCATAATCTGGGAGCCTTCACCAGAATCTTCAAGCTCTCCATCCAATAGGGAACGAATATTGAAATTGGCATCCCGACAGAGGAAACTGACACCAGCATGGTGAAGCACCCCATTCCTCAAAGAATTTCAAAGCTAGATATAGTCACTGCAATGGCCAGCCCAAGTAACACCAACAAGGATTATGTGGAATTGAAACTATAATGGCTTCAAGGCTCTTTTTTGTTCTCTTATGTCTCTATCTGTCTTGGTTATGAGGCCCTCCAAACCCTCTCTCGGTTTTTGTCCTATGTTCGCCTTGCGTGGTTAGCCTCGTTTCTGAAGTTGCAGGATCAGGTTTTTCTAGTCATTTTGGTTGAACATGCTGGAAGTGCTTTCTATGTCTGTTCATATAGACTTTTTGTATCTTATGTAACTTTGTGATATAATATACTTCTACTGATTTACACAAAAAAAGGTACCTCTACTATTGAGAGGTTACAGGTTCAAATTATCTTGACACTCTTAGGGCTAGGGATGTGTTTGAGACAGTAAGAAGAATGAGAATCATAAATAATATGTGTGTGTGTGTGTGTGTGTGTGTGTGTTGCTTAAAATGGTGAATGTGCCAAGAGTCAAGAGGATCAAATATTTGGAAGAAAATATTTACTTAAGTTTTTCTAGTTTGGTCTTTAATAATGAGATTTGGAAAATTTTAATGGTTTATGAGTGAATTTAAATATATATATATATATATATATATATATATATATATTTTTTTTTTTTTTTTTTTGTTTTTTTTTTTTTTTTTGTTTTTTTTTTTTTTTTTTTTTTTTTTTTTTTTTTATAATATCTTATAAATAAGCTCATTGGGTGTAGAATAAACCTGACAAGGTCTTCTATTAAGGCACTTAGTGGTGAAAAGGTCAGTAGTTTAAAATATAGTGGGAAAAAATCAACTGTGTTAAGGGTTGGTGTAGCCCGAGCTGGGTGCCATGTCAGGGTGATTTTAATAACTCAAGATGCCCTTGAGTAGTGCTCAATCAAAACACATGTTAGGTGTAATAATCATCTCAAGATCCACGCACATGTTAAGCGTACCAATCATCTCAAGATCCACACACACCAAAATGTTAAAGAACATTGACCTGTGGAAAATATGTGTCATTATGCTCACAATAACCAGAAATGTGAGAAAACGTTTCTTCAATATTGCGAGAAAAGATAAGGTATATGGATATGAATCCATACGATGATTGTTACAAACTAGGTGGAAATAACGAGTTGAGTAATGATAGTGATGGAAGCTGCACAAACCTTGGCAGTGGCATGAAATTTGATTAAAAGAATGATTATTTCACTATGCTCCAATGCATGTGTCGTGAGGGTGGAAATAAGACCTTCAATTAATGAACCAATCAGATGATTATAAATCACCTTTTATAATAAATGTTTAATATATATATATTTAGATTGCTAGAGAGTTGTCTTGGTAGGATTAATAACATAGATTATATCATGTTTTAATAAAGAAAAATAAAATTATTTAAATAATAAATTATTCTACTTTTTTTATGTAAATATGTTTAATTTATTTCATTTTTAAAATAGAGATTGATACTATAACATTTAACCAAGTATTGAAAATAAAAAAGTTAATACAATTATATGTATAATATTTTAAAAAATAATGTTATATATAGAGAGATTCCTATGGATATATGTTCTCTACTTCCATTAGGAAATGTATTAATATTTTAATGTCTAGAATGTAAATCGTAAATAAAATATTTCAATGTCAAATATGTATATATTGAGTCTTTGTATTTCAGTACCTCTACTATTGAGAGGATACAGGTTCAAACTATCTTGACACTCTCGAGGCTAGGCTTGTGGTTGATCCAGTAAGAAGAATGTGAATCACCCTGACATGGCACCAAACTTGGGCTATACCAGCCCTTAACATGGTTGATTTTTTCCCACTATATTTTAAATTGTGAACCTTTTCACCACTGAGTGCCTGAATAGAAGACCTTGTCATTGTCTATTCTACACCCAATGAGATTTTTTATAAGATATTATTGAAATATAAAAAAACAATTTAAATTCACTTCAAATAAACCATTCAAATATTTCCAACTCTCATTATTAAAGACCAATATAGAAAATACTTAACTTGGATCTACCAAGTGCAAAGGGATTAAATCTCTCATCTTGATTTTGTTTTTTTAATGCAAAGCCTTATGTAAAGATTTGCTTCCAAAGATTTGATTCCTCTTGACTCTTTGTACATTCATAATTAACATGTATCTACTTCATTTTTAGCAACAAACATATATATATATGATTCACAATTTTCTTAATGGCTGAAACACTAGCCTAGCCTCCTCAAGATAGTTTGAACCCGTAACCTCTCAATAGTAAAGGTACTTAACTAAAAAGACTCAATCAATTTAACTAACCTTCAAGGATATATATATATATATATAATTGTGACATTGAAATATTTTATTTATGATTTACATTCTAGACATTAAAATATTAATATATTTCCTAATCATATTTGGAAGTATAGAACATATACCCGTAGGACTCTCTCCATATATAACATTATTTTTTTAAATATTACATATATAATCTGTATTAAACTATTTTATTATGAATATTGTTAAATGTTATATATCAACTCTACATTAAAAATGCAATAAATTAAACATATAATTTACCATAAAAAAATAGAACAATGATTATAAATATATAATTGTGTTAAGTAAGTTAAAGAGTATCGGTCATATCAAATTTTACCCAAATATATTTTATTGAATTAACTAATTCCATTAAGTAGGTTAAAATATTTTTACTGAATAAAAGATTATAATTAAAAAAATATAATATCTTCATAATACCTTTCTCCCACTTATGTGAAGACAATAAATATTATTGTTCAGAGAATGGAATAGAGGTGACTGGTTTTTTCACTTTTTATATTTTAGGTAAATTTGTTTTAAAAGGTTGTAATGGAAATCTTGAGGCATTCTCTTCTATAAATATTTTTAATATAATAACTTTTAACATCATTTAAAAAACAAAATAACCAGTGACTAAGATGTCACCGATCTTAACATTTAAGTTTATTAAAAGAGACTCCTACAGACATAGATGCACACAAATGTAGAAAAAAAAGGTGGAATAGCCACATTTTCAAAAGGGAAAACAAATATTTGTTACCACATCAAACAATAATGTGGTATTAGAGTGAATAGGGTGTCACTAGATTAACAATGGATTTTCGCTCTAAACACAGGTCTCAAAATAACGTCAAATGCTTACATAATCATAATTTAACTGCTTTCTAGCAACGCTTTCCAAAAAATAAAAATGTGACTCAAGCGAAGGGGAAGGCTCCAAAGTTAATAATGGTATCCTATTCCAAGCACTCAAAATGCATTTGTCCATGCAGAGCAGAAATCCCACAACTGGAGAGCCTGTTAGCCTAATAATTATAGTGCATGAAAATATGATAGAAGGAAATTGAGTGGAAACATGACTTCATAGAGGCATTATGGTCCAACTAGTGGCATAGAGATGGAACAGTAAGAAAGGACTTCCCGAAGGCCCAGTTTTCCTTCACTTCGAATCTCTAGTGACCATTATTTCCTCTGCCATGAGGCACAATGAACATATGAGAGTATACCAAGAGGTCAACACTTTAGCCCTCATACTCATGCCCAAACTAGCGGACAACTTTCTTAAGGCCCAGTTAATAGTTAACTTCGAATATCTAGTGCCCATTATTTCCTCCACCATGAGGCACAATGTACATATGAGGGCATACCAAAAGGCCAACACTTCAGCCCTCGTATTCCTGCCCAAACTAGCAGACCAGTAAAGTTGTATCTCCTGGAGGGAGGGAGGGAGAGAGAAATAACTACACCACAACCACACATCCCATCCATCGAAGCCCTGTGGAAGGAACCAATAGTAAATATTTTCTCAAAGTGTTTATATGACAAAAAACGTCTACGATTCTTAGATTTAATGGGCCTTATCTCTGACAAGGATGCAACTATTTTGAGAGTGTAGCTCTTAGATCAGGTGCAACATTATAAACAATTTAGGCATTCTGACAGCACCATAACCCCTAGAGGATATAAAGTGGGATAGCACTAAAACTGCGTGACAAGTAGACCAACTGTTAAGGGAGGAGAATAATGAAGTGTGATTCACTTTTAAGGAAAATTTTAAAGATGGAAAATTATCTTGAAGTTTAAAAACATTGGAAAATCTTACTAGTCCCTAATATGCAAACTATAAAATGTTTATTGATATATTTGTAAATTTATTCAAACTTATAATGGTTTTATATATAGTCTCCATATAATGTTGGCAATTTTTAAGGTAAAATAATTTTATATTGTAAAATTTGGGTGAATCATTTTTATAAAAAATGGAAATTTGTGAATATTTTTTGTGGAAAAATCACGGAAAATTAGCCCACATGTGAATATTAGCCCCTAAAATTTTCCATGGATTCATGTCACAAATGATTTGGAGGGCAGAGGAGACATCCTATGAGACAACAATGGTAAAAGGGTAGTTCATGAATAAGTGGAGCCCATCCTAAGAGTCAATTTTTCAAAGGAAACAAAATTTACGACCCTTGAAACCTCTCTTGATTGGTTATCCCAAGTCAAGACACACTTATGGACATCCAACCAAGTGACACATTTTAGTTTCAGTGGCACCTCCAACTTCCACATCCAAGCCAACCATGTACAGAGGGGATCAAGATGGGGATGAGTAAAGATGTATAAATAAGCATCCTTAGCATAAATTTCATTACCCTATGAAATGGCACACCAATTCAACCTATCACCATTATTAGTAAGCATAATTCCAACCTAAATAAGGTGGGAATGGAAGGTATCCCATTCAAATTGTAGCTTCGGGCACAACATCGAATCATATGTCTGTCTCTAGTGTGTAAAGGGGAACCAAACATTTAAAATATGAGATAGTTGATGGAGACCCTGATTGTGGAGGTGGTGGATAATTGGCACTGATAGGGTATGCCACCCCTCCATACCCCCCAAGGAATCAATACTGATTAAGATGTTGCTTCCCCTGCCCACAACCCAATGAATATTGTTGCACAACCATGACTTAGCTTTCATTAAACTATGCTACACAAAGGATGCCCTTCTCATAACCGGTGCTCCTTCCCTTATGTACTCCTCCAATGTATTCAAGCCAAGATATTTTTTTCTTATAATCTGCGACCAAATTCCACCCCCCACCAAAGTTCACCAAAGATTTATTGTGAGCAGTGTGCTATTAAAGAATTTGTTGTCATTGATTCCCCAACCTCCATAGTCGATTGGCTTACATATATTTTCCAGAGCTAATAGATTATATTTTACCTTATCCCCTATGTCTCACCAAATAAAATTTTCTATAATTGAATTTATTTTATGGATAACTTCCACTGAAAGATTAAATAAGTGAATCGAGTAGACATGAATTTCATGAAGCACAAACTTTTCCAAAATCATCCTACCACCCAAGGATAGCCACTTATTCTCCCACTGAAATAATTTCCTCTTAAGTTTGTCAAGAATCCAATCCCATCCATTCCTCCTATAATTGCATGGCTTCAAGTGGAAGCCCAAGTATTTAAAACCTTTTTCAGAGATTTAACTTTGATACCAAACAAATGCACAATCCTTTTTATCTCAATATCCTCCACACAATCTGTAATGAATTTGGTCTTCTCCTTGTACAAGAAGTGATCCAAGTGGATATTGGTGGCCACCCACCAATTCCACTTGGACCCCCATCATTGCTTCTTTCAGTTTTTTAGTTTCCTTAATTGTAGCATAATTTACTATTTTTAGTAGTTTTTCGGGTGCTAAACTTTCAGAGTCGCTTTGAGGCCCTAAATGACATTTTTTGGGAAATCTACCACCAACGATTTTCCATTTGAAATCATCTTTTCCATCGTAGTCCTCGGAGAGATATTTCCAATGGGCTATCATGCACGTCAAACGGAGATAATATGACAAAGTCATGACCTCGAGAAGTTGGCTATCCAACTCACCCCAACGGGGCCCATAAACTCTTGGTGCTACATCTCCTCGAGTTAGGGTTTGCTCCTATTGTTCAATAATAAAAAGGCCCTTGAGCATCATTGTAAGGTAGTTCAGAGGCAAGTAGCCGCCACATCTCTTCTCGGAGATAAGCTACCATCGCCCTAGCTGGTTTATTTCCATTTCTATTTGTAAGCATATTTCAGTATTTTACATTAATGAAATGAAGTATTATTTCCACTGCATCTCTGTGTTTATGGTTATCTCTGTAATTTGTTGCATCCTGTTTAAATCCAAATCAATGGTATCAGAGCGGTTTGATTTATTTTCTTTGTTTTTCATTGCATGTCCCAAACAAGGTCGGGATATAAGGAGTTAGGGCTTGAACTGGTCAAACCTTTGCAAGACTAGCCTCA
>APFE031716967.1:1518-13348 GCA_000404065.3 Pinus taeda | reverse complement strand
TCACTATTTTCATCCACACCAACTTAGAATTCTTTCTGAGATGCCATCAAGGAGTAGTACTACCCTATCAGAAGCTATGAGGATCAATACATAAAGTAGACCATGCTGCGGCAGGGAAGAGACCAAGACATGCCAAAGTTTACCAATATTTTCCATACCCTTCGCACAAATTTGGGTATCAAGGATACAGAGCAGCATTTGGTACTCAAATACCACGGCTTCCTGCACAAGTGCATCTAGGAAGAAATAGAATTCTTGAACATCTCCTCGCTCAGCATGGCATACCAATATGCCGTCAAGGTCGAGCAAAAGTTTAAACAGAAAAAGCGAGACTTTGGATCTGCAAATATGAAGCAAGGGAACGGTGCCCCCAAATCGCAGAAGAAAGGACAAAGCCAAGGTGGGGCGCCCCGAGACAACTCACCAAAGATGCAAGCAAATAATAGTGGCGTGAAGCTGAAAAAGGACACGGGAAAGTGGTGTGAGTTCCATAAGAACTCCACTCACAACACAAGTGAGTTTCGAGCCAAGTAGCCACTGGTGGCTGAGCTAAAGGTTTCAAAATCAAATGCATGTTCCAACTTTGAGTCAGAACTCGACAAGGGGAATGACAAAGGGAAGCAGATTATCGATGCGGAGCCCAACGGCACCATTGCCACCACGAAGATCCGGAAGGAGGAACTCGAAGATCCAGAAGAGGAGGAACATCTCTTCCACTCCTAGATGTGCCTAAAGGGCTCCCTGCTACACTTCATTGTCGAAAGTGGGAGCCAAAAGAATCTCATTTCGGCAAAAGTCATGAAGCAACTGGGCTTAGCGACCACAACACATCCACAACTGTACACCATCGGGTGGCTTCACCAAGAACAGGATGTTCGCGTGAGCTAGCAGTGTTGCCTTCCATACAACATCAAGCCCTTCATGGATGAGGTATTGTGTGACATTTCTCCCATTGAATTTTGTGATGTATTATTAGGACAACCATACTTGTGGAAGTGACATGTTGTGTATTAATCAAGGCCCCGTGCTATTATTGTTACTTTGGGAAATAAGTTATACAGGATACCAGAGGTAGTTGACCTCGTACATATGTAGTTCTTGTGTGGGGGGGTCCTGTCTATTGAGAATGCAACAAGATGATGGAGCTTAGTGGAAAGAAGTCACCTTCACTAAGTGGGCCCGTAGGCTATTTTTGGCGCAAGTCTATTTTTAGACATATGGATCATGGTCTATGAGTTGCAGTATGCTATTTTTGGATGGTTGGTAAAGTTGGTAAAAATAGATGGACCTATATTTTTAGACATATGGGCGGAGTCTATTTTTAGACTGCCAGGCTAAAAATAGAACAGTCGAATATTATTAGCTCTTAATAATATTTGGACTATAAACATTATCTTATTCTCTTGGAGCACTTCAGTTCGAGCTACAGATGTGGCACATGCAACTGCCAGAAGGAAATACGCTTTTCTTGTGGGTTAACTTGAGCTATTGCATGGAGGAATTTAGTTAGGACTTCAGTGATTGAGTTCTTTTGGAGTTGAATGAGGAGTTAATGGAGTTGTGTTCAGTTTGACTTAGCTGAACTAGTTGTATTTAGTCTAACTAACATATACATTAGTGTTGAGTTGTGTGAATTAGTTATTAATTGATTCAATAATTATTAACTCATAAATCAACTGAGGAATACATTAGTTAACTCAGTGCATGGACAGTTCAGTGGAGACAAGTGTTAGAGGTGAGTGAAAGGGCAAGACAGTTGTCAGTTGTGACTATAGTTGTGCATGTGATTTACACATGCATGGATTGAGTTTCCAATGAGGATTGTGTAGTAAAAACCAAGGAAAACGATCTTGGAGCACACTCTAGATTTTGCTAACAGGTGTGGGATTGCGTGGTAGAGGCAGGCAAATAGTGGAGGAGATTTGAAGTAGTGAATTGATTCAGATCTGAGCTAGTTTGTGTGTAACAGGTGGATATAGTGTTGAGTGCTTGCAAGGAGTATTGTACTGTGTACTGTTACATGTTCTCAATCAATATAATATACATATAGTTGGGGGTTTTCAGCTTGATGCTTTCCACAGGTACATACTGTGTTGATATGTGTGATTGATGCTTCTATGTGCGCGTGCGATTGTTTCTGATTCCACAAAATTGATGATCAATGGTAGAGGAGGTTATGTATTATTCATGCATTCCACAATAGTGTATAATCAGGATAATCTTTGTCAATAAGTGTTATATTATTCATGAAATTTCTACATGGTATCAGAGCTGGTTGATTTGTAGAAGAGATTTCTACATGGTATCAGAGTGAAGTTGATGATCAGATCTATTATTCAAAAAGTGTTTACATCTTATTTCTTCAGGAAAAGTTTGTAATCGGGCCAGGTTGCCTCTGGATTCATCCTTATTTTGGAAGGTGATATATCCGGTGAATGCCCATACAGTCGATCTCTGTACGAAATACTTTGTTCTCAAAAATTTTAGATCAGAAGCGGTTGAGTTTTGCGCTGGTGGAATTCGAATTTGCAGCAATGTTTTCTTGGTGTCAAAGTTGAAATGTCTTTCAACGGATTGTGATTGGAGTATTCCCTTGAGGCCAGCTTGAACTATATTGCATGGAAGGACAGGATGGAGGCGGTGTTAGATGACAATGGGTTGAAGGAGTTCATAGATGCGGATGTCCCAAAACCTACTGATGCTACTGAAGTTGCCGCTTGGCAAAAGAAGACAACAAAGTGTCGAAGGATTCTGTTGGAGGGCGTGAGGGATCACATTGTGTCCAGCCTCCATGGAAAGGCTTCTCCATACTTGATGTGGAAATCGTTGACAGATCTATTCCAAAGCAAGAGTGACCAGAGGAAGTTGGTGCTCAAAGATAAACTCAGAAACATAAAGTGTGAGAAAGGAGACAATATGCCCAAGTATCTCACGAAGTTCACCCAATGTCGGGATGAGCTGGGAAGTGTGGGGGTGACTGTCAATGATGAGGACTTGGTGAGCTTGGCTCTCCTTGGTTTTCCAAAGAGTTGGCATTCCTATCAGGACTCTGTCAATGGTCGGGAGAAATTGCCAGGATGGGAGAGACTTTGGTCGGATCTTGTTCAAGAGGAGATCAGGTGGAATACCAGGGATGAATCTTCATCAAAGGTATCTGATGAAGAGGATTGTGCTTTGGATGCCAAAGCAAAGAAGTAGAAGGTTTCTCTTTCTGAATCCAATTCTTCCAATGATGAGAAGCAGGTTGACAAATCGAAAGCGTGATGCTTTTGTTGTCATGAGGTGGGCCATTATGCCTCAAATTGCCCACAGAGGAAATCCAAGAAGGGATCCGGGGAAGGATCTAAAGGTGAGGCACTTGCTTCATAGTTTGAGTAGGATTTCACACTCTTCGCATGCATGGTTTCATCCATGGTGGGAAGTGGTTGGTTTCTTGATAGTGGATCTTCTTTCCACATGTCCGGAGGCAAGATCTTGTTCAGTACTTTGGAGGAGAAAGATCTCCAGATACTCATAGTGTTGGGTAATGATGAGAAGTATAGTGTCTTAGGTGTAGGCACGGTTATTTTTTAGAGGGAGCATGGATCTCACCTTACCTTGACCGATGTCAAGCATGTATCAGGACTAAAGAGAAACTTGGTGTCGATCGTGATGCTGGAAGATAGAGGCTATGAACCTGTATGCTCTTGAGGTTCAAGATGCATGCAAAGCCTTGAGCAGCAAGGAAACTGATGGAGACTTGGTGGTTGAGAGGGACGATATATTACCTCTCAACATGCAGAGCCAGAAGAAGTCTCAGAAAATTGTGGAGGAGCCACAATTGGTGTAGCAGCTTCAGGAGGTTGTGGAGAAACCATAACAGGGAGAGCTAAGTGGAGATAGAGTAGAGACATCTACTCATGCAAAGACCTCTAGTAGGGGGAAACTTCGAGCCATGTGGGCTAAGGGATCACATGCATTCATACCTTCAAGTAGGAGGTGGGGTGATGTAGAGTGATTGTCCCAAGGAGGAGGGGCAGGATCCTTGAGGTACCCAACCTCTTGGATGAGACCTTGCTACATGAGCCCTGATGTGGAGTAGCAGGAACTGACTGATTGGGTAGAGACAGATGTGGATGGAGTGGCAAAGAGAGCTACAGTGCAGGGAATCCTAGGACAGCACATAGCTAGTAGGCTGCAACAATGCGAGAGGCATAAGTGTTTTGCACAGTGCTAGGTGGCAAATAGAGGTGTGCAATGGTGCGAGATGCATGGAGATGTTGCAGTAGCGCAGATGTCAGAGAGGGAGCACTTGTCAGCAACAGATAGAGCTTCAGCATCAGAGTATGTTCCTAGCCCAACAGAGTGGTCAGTTGGGAGTGTTTTTGTTTCAAGTGTTATTGGAGCAAGTGGACCAGGTAGATGTGTTGCATGCAGAACATTCCAGAGTTACAGGATATGGGTTGCTGATAATCCATATCTTATTGAGAGGGAGTGTTGAGAATGCAACAAGATGATGGAGCTTAGTGGAAAGAAGTCGCCTTCACTAAGTGGGCCTGCAAGCTATTTTTGGCACAAGTCTATTTTTAGACTATGTCTATTTTTAGACATATGGATCATGGTCTACGAGTTGCAGTATGCTATTTGTGGATGGTTGGTCAAGTTGGTAAAAATAGATGGACCTCTATTTTTAGACATATGGGCGGAGTCTATTTTTAGACTGCCATACTAAAAATAGAACAGTTGAATATTATTAGCTCTTAATAATATTTGGACTATAAACATTATCTTATTCTCTTGGAGCACTTCAGTTTGAGCTACAGAAGTGGCACATGCAACTACCAGAAGGAAATATGGTTTTATTTTGGGTTAACTTGAGCTATTGCATGGAGGACTTCAGTTAGGACTTCAGTGATTGAGTTCTGGTGGAGTTGATGGAGTTGTGTTCAATTTGACTTAGTTGAACTAGTTGTATTTAGTCTAACTAAAAAATACACTAGTGTTGAGTTATCTGAATTAGTTATTAACTAATTCACTAATTATTAACTCATAAATCAACTGAGGAATACATCAGTTAACTCAGTGCATGGACAGTTCAGCGGACATAAGTGTTAGAGGTGAGTGAAAGGGAAAGACAACTATCAGTTGTAACTATAGCTGTGCATGTGATTTGCACATGCATGGATTGAGTTGCCAATGAGGATTACGCAGTACAAACCAAGGAAAAAGAGCTTAGATTACACACTAGATTTTGCTGATAGGTGTGGGATTGCATGGTAGAGGCAGGAAAACAGTGGAGGAGATTTGAAGCAGCGACTTGATTTAGATCTAAGCTAGTTTGTGTGTAACAGGTGGAGATAGTGTTGAGTACTTGCAAGGAGTATTGTACTGGGTACTGTTACATGTTCTCAATCAATATAATATACAGATAGTTGGGGGTTTTCAGCTTGATGCTTTCCCCAAGTACATATTGTATTGATATGTGTGATTGATGCTTCTATGTGCGCATGCGATTGTTTCTAATTCCACAAAATTGATGATCAATGGTAGAGGAGGTTATGTATTATGATGCATTCCGCAATAGTGTATAATCATGATAATCTTTGTGAATAAGTGTTATATTATTCATGAAATTTCTACATTGTCTGTAGGTCGTGGCTACCGTCTTCTTCTTGATGATACGCCCTTAAGGAAAGAAGAAGATGGTGGCCATGACCTACAAACAGGGCCCCTCCACAGAAAAAATACATATGTACAAGCTCATGGAGGAGTTCAAGGACACCTTCACTTCCCCCACAGGGGTTCCTCTACACTGTCAGGTCAAGCACTCCATCAATCTAACCCCAAGTGCGTTGCTGCCCAATGGACCAATCTATCAGCACTCCATTTTGGATAATGATGAAATCAAGAGGTAGATTCAAGAGCTTCTACAGAAAGGTCACATCCATCCAAGTTCATCACCCTGTGGGAGCCTAATTGTTTTGGTACAGAAAAAGAATGGGACTTGGAGACTCTGTAATGACTATCAGGCGCTGAACAAGATCACTGTCCATAATAGGTACCTGATCCCATGGATTGATGACATCCTAGACCAACTGAAGGGGGCAAAATATTTCAGAAAGATCAATTTGAAGTCAGGATATCACTAGGTACCTATCGAACCCTCCGATGTGTGGAAGACTACCTTCAAAGCCAAGGAGGGCCTTTTCGAAAGGTTGGTTATGCCTTTTGGATTGACGAATGCTCCTGCAACCTTCATGAGGCTAATGGATGACATATTGCAGCCATTCACCAACTCATGTGTAGTGGTATACTTGAATGACATCTTGATCTTTAGCTAGAGTTGGGAAGAGCACCTCCACCACATTCGACAGGTTCTTGAAACACTACGGCAACACAAGCTATGTGCCAATTTTGAGAAATGCACTTTTTGCATGACCCAAGTTCAGTATCTGGGATACATTATTGATGAACGCGGGTGCATGTTAATCCAACCAAGATCCAAGTAATTCGATATTGTCCATCTCCAACCACTCTGATAGATCTTCGCAGCTTTCTAGGTCCTGCCAACTTCTACCGCAGGTTCGTTCTGGGATTTTCTCATGTCACTTGGCCTTTGAGTCAAGTCACCAAGGGAGGAGCGAAAGTAAAATTCTTTTGGTTTGAATCTCAACAGAAGGCATTCACAGAGTTAAAAGATCTCCTATGCTCGGCACCAATGCTCACATTACCATACTTGCAACAACCGTTTAAGGTCAAGACAAATGCCTCTGACTATGTTATTAAGGCAGTCCTTACTCAACACAGGCATCTAGTGGCATATCGCAGTGAGACACTTTCAAACACAGTCCGAAAGTATCCAACTTATGAAAAAGAGATGTATTCCATTGTGAAAGGCCTGCTGACAATGGAAGCATTACATTTTGGGGAAGGAAACGGTCATCCACACAAACCACCAACCCCTGCAATTCATACAAACCCAAGGGAAATTATAGAATAACCGATATCAAAAGTGGCCCACATACCTGCAATAGTTCCATTTGAATATCAAGTATAAGAAGGGTAGCACCAATAATGTTGCAGATTGCCTCATTCGACCACCAATCATGGTGTTAACCACCATGCTCAACTCTTGTGGGCACGAGACTTCTAATTGGCCACTTCTCTACAAAAGTGACACACAATTCAACTACACATACCAAACACCCTTGGAGGGTCGGCATGTTCCATATTTTCACCTCCAAGATGCCCTGTTATGCCACCTGGGTCACCTTTTTGTTCCTTCAAGTGAGCGTGCCAAGATGATTTGGGAAGCACCCTACAGTCGGGCTGTTGGGAATTTTGGGGTTGAGAAAATGGTGGCGTATTTCAGAAGTATTTCTATTGGCTGAATCTTTGACAGGATGTTGGGAAGTACATTAGATCACGCACTACCTGTGCCATTGCCAAATCGACCATCAAGAAGCAAGGCCTCTATACCCTGTTGCCTACCCCTAGTCGACCTTGGGAATCCATCTCCATGGATTACATGTCAGGCCATCCTTACACAAAGCATGGAAATGAATTTGTTTTTGTGGTCATCGACAGGTTCTCGAAGATGGTCATTATGGCAGCCTACAAGAAGAATATCATAGCAGAAGCCATTGCTAAACTCTTCTTTGAATGAGTGTGGGTACACTTTGGGATCCCACAGTCTATCATCTCATATCGAGATAGCAGGTTCCTTAGTACATTTTGGTCCAGTATCTGGTCGATGCTGGACACCAAACTCACTAAGTCCACAACCTTCCATCCTCAAATTGATGGCTAGACAGAGGTTGTCAACAGGATGATCGTACACATTTTGCGCATGTAAAACTCAAAGCATCCATGCACATGGGTCAAGAGCCTCCCCTATGTTTAGAATAGCTACAATCGGGCTCTCCATAGCTCGACTGGCCACATCCCTTTTTAGGTGGGCTTGGGATTCCAGCCACGATGTCCCATTGATGTGGCCATGCCATTTGCATCTACTCACGCAGATTGGGCTCATGTCCAGTCCGAAACAGATAAGGCAAACAACTTCATTGAGCACATCCAACATATTCACCAATAGGTCCATGACATTCTGGAGAAATCAAATGCCAAGTACAAGCAACGACATGATCAACATCGAGTGCCACACAAGCTTCAGGTGGGCGACAAAGTCTAGTTGCATTTGCAAAAGGAACACCTTACTGGAGGCTATCAGAAACTCAGACCACTCTGATATTCTCCTTACACCATTACTAAGGCTGTGGGAGACAATGAATTTGAGCTCAGCATTCCCCCATTCCTTGGTCTACACCCATTGTTCAATGTGGACCACCTTCGGCCATACTTTCCACCATTGCTAGACACGTCCGACATTGCAGAACAACTCACACCCACAGAGTTAAATATAGATTACATGGAACAAGCTACCATTGATTGAATCATGGACACACAGATCAAGCACACTCGCCAGTAGAATATCCAACTCTATCGAGTTGTCAAATCAGGCCAACTCCTTCACCAGGGCAAGTGGCTCACTAGGGACCAAGTTCAGCAGAAGTTCCTTCATCTCATGGAGGAACTCAACGCAGTGGGGACCATTTCTTCCTAAGGGGGAGGAATGATCCAGGTGGATATTGGTGGTCACCCGCCAATTCCACTTGGACCCCCACCATTGCTTTTTCAGTTTTTCAATTTCCTTAATTGTAGCACATTTTACTATTTTTAGTAGTTTTTTGGGTCCTAAACTTCCGGATCCATTTTAAGGCCCTAAACGACAATATTTGGGAAATCTTCCACCAACAATTTTCTATTTGATATCATATTTTTTTTCGTAGTCCTTGGAGATATCTTTCCAACAAGTTATCATGCGCGTCAAATGGAGATAATATGACCAAATCGCGACCCCCGAAAGTTGGTTGTCCAACTCACCCCAACGGGGCCCATAAGCTCTTGGTGTTACATCTCCTCAGGTTAGGGTTTTGGTTTTTTAGGGTTTGCTCCTATTGTTCAATAATAAAAATGACCTTGAGCCTCATTGTAAGGCATTTCGGAGGCATGTAGCTGCCACATCTCTTCTTAGAGATAAGCTACCATCGCCCTAGATGGATTATTTCTATTTCTGTTTGTAAGTGTATTTCAGTATTTTACATTAATGAAATGAAGTATTATTTCCACTGCATCTCTATGTTTATGGTTAGCTCTGTAATTTGTTGTGTTCCTATTTAAATCTGGATCAAGAAGAGTCCAAACATTCTATCAAATTTAGGAAATATTAAGGATAATTTTTTCCATTCATCCAGCTTTGTCTCCCCCATCCCCAACACATCATCCACAAACATGGTGTGGAAAAGATGCAAATTGTTTGATATCCTACATCCCATAATTTAACCATCCACCCTTGCAATATTGATAGCTCTACTTAGCCCATCCATCAGTAATATGAATAATAGTGGGCACAAAGGCACATCCTTGTCGAAGACCACGATAAACACTAAAGAAATTAGTGGGAGTATCATTATTCAGTATTGCAAAGTTGGTTGTAGTGACACAAGCCATGATCCAGTTAATATGTCTTCACGGTAGACCAATCTTGTGAAGTATAAGCCTTAAGAATTCTCAATCCACCATGTCATAGGTTTTGATGACATCTATTTACATCAAATAGGCCTTTAGATTTCTTGTTCTAATAAAGTTGATATAATCCTGGGTAATCCCCACTGCTCTTGGATTCTCCTTTGTGCAAGAATGTCGAATTTCTCCAAATAGATGTATCCAGACAACAATTGTTTCATTGTATCTGCTATAATCTTGAAAATAATCTTGTAAACCACATTACATAATGATATTGATCTATAATCAGAAAACTTACAAGAATTATAAGCTTTAGGAATGAGTGTTAATAAAGTTGTGTTCATTGCACTAGGCATTTTTCCTCTGATCCGAGATTCCTCCACCATTGTTATTAATGTTGAGCTCATCAAGTCAAAGAAAAATAGGTATAAGTCAATATGCCAACCATTTGGCCCAAGGCTTCTATCTTTAGAAAGTTTTTGTAATTATCCCTTGAATTCCTGATACGTAATATGCTCATACAAGCGGTCAATATATGTAGCAAAGACCATTCATAGAAATAATGAGGCCAAGTCCATTTGTTCTTCAGAACTAGATACATCAGACTCATAATATTGGTTATTGTAATAGTTTACAGCCTCCCACTAGATATCCTTCATGGAGACAGGTATATCATTATGCTAATTCCTGATATACAAAATTAAATTATAACTTGTACTTTTTGAAGAGACTTTATGAAATAACCTAATGTTCTTGTCCCCAATTTGTGTCCATTACATTATGCTCTTTATCCTCCATTCTTATTCATTCATTTCAAGGATTTTATTTCGTCTATAGACCAGATCAGTGAATATTTTATTATTTGTTTCTGATAAATGATCTGGCTTTGTTGGATTCGTAAGAGAGACTATATCAAATTTAATTTCCATAAGTTCTTCCAAGTGCCCCTTTTCCTATTTCAAGTCCAATATTTTACAAGTGATTTGAGAAGATTTAAATCTCTCAGTCTGGTAATGACCCAATCCATTCTACTATCTGATGTTATCTCCATGGGCTTCGATCAATATTGGTTGACTAGATCCACAAACTCATCTTCTTTCAACCACAAATGATTGAATTTGGATTGTAGGAGTGTAGGGTCCTATTCTCCCAACCATTCCAAGAAAATGGCTTCATGGTCTGATACACCTAAACATAAAGTCTAGGTGCTAAGGGTTTCTAATATCTCAGACAAAGAGGAGTGAAGGAAGAAGTGGTCCAGCCTCTCTTCAATTCCATCCTCCCTCGATCTAACACTCCACCACATAGGATAAACTGGGTAAGTGTAATGTTGTGAAGAGTGTATTAAAATATCTTACTAGAGGGTCCAACATACCATGTGAACTTTAGGTAAATTTTATGTCTTCTTCAAAAATACACTGATTCATGTCTAGGATACCATAGTCATCCAATTTCTAAAAAAATTGTTTCCTATTACTATATCGTGCATAGATGTGCACCCTATGAGGGGAACCCCTATAAAAACATGTTAGTACAATACCTACAAAAACCTTATATGTGATCAGAGAGAAGAGTTGTGGGTTTCATATAGCTGCTAAGGCATTTGAAGTTCCAATCGTGTTGGTTGCATACACTACCCAATGTGGACAAATTTATGTCAATAAGCAAAGGGATTTATCACAATCTATCATCATCTTCTGAAGAAGAATCATTGTTAGATGTTCTAAAGTAATTATGTACTAAAGGGAATACCATGAAAGAGGTGATTCTAGTCCCCTAATGTTGAGAGACATTATCTTCATCTATAATCGTTGTTCACAAGGGTATTTTCTCTAAGTCGTTGATTGTGCACCATATCTCTCATATCCTCCAAATCATTTGACGATCTAAAGTCCATCGATGGGTAAAGTTCCTCCTTGTAGGTTTTAACCCCGTACAGAAATTACCTGCATATGAGTTCTAAATCACAGAAAAATAAACAATGCGAGAGCATAACACATAAAAAACATATACACAAAGACTTCCCACTAGATCCCAAAACCGGGACTAACAACATGATTTTTCATTATGTTCCTTTCAATGTTACAATACATATTTATACATGCCAAAGCATCCAATACCATGGACCGAAAACCATCTCGTCCAAAACCATGGACCGAAAACCATAGGTAGGTTCGCCCAACCTAATATAGGGTCCAAAAAAAAATTTCTTGGGGTGCTGCCCCAAACCCCGTAGAGGGGGGCTACCCGGCCCCCTCAAACCCCC
>APFE031716961.1:0-28110 GCA_000404065.3 Pinus taeda | reverse complement strand
ATAAGGGGTTACAGTAGTAGTATAGGGGCCTAAAATTGTGACAAGTGTAAGAAATATTAAAGCTCCCTTACGGGAGACTGTTCATTAATATTTCTAACATCTTAACCAATTAACTAAGAAATGAAGGCATTTAAACATAATTCAAATTAATTACAGGAAATATTAAAGCTCTCTTACAAGAGACTATTCATTTATATTTCCAACATCAAGATCTTTAAACTAATGAAATTAAAAAAATAAACGAAAGAAATCTTACTATATCAAAACAAGTATGCAAGTGAGGCAATGGGGGCCCTCCATAGGTCCACAAGCACCCTTTAGAAAGAACTCAAATGTAGAAGAAAATCCAATCCACTTTATTTATCGTCAATTGCAAATTGCAATTACAAGCTCCAAGTTCTACATTCCGAAAGGTTCTAAATCTCCATTACAATGATCCTAAAATCTAAAATTACAAATGAAGGACTAAGTTTCTAAATTCTAAAAATTAAGATTACAAAGTGAAGATTACAAATGAAGGAGATAACACTCCTATCTATACAAAAGCTATGATAACAAACTCATAAATGTAAATCCACTATTCCCTCCTTTGACCCACATATTTCTCAACCAGTGGTGACAAATAACCCTATCCTCCACGATCTGCTTCGTGAGGTCCATGAGGTCCATGATCTCCTCAAATTCGAATTTGAACATAGAGTGTCACATAAAGATGCCTTGGAAGCTTCCTTTGTACCAACACATGTCAACAAACTCATTCTAATTGTTAGGTATAAGTATATGGAGATTATTTTCTAAAGTTTAACCATAAATTTTCTTTAAAATACTAAGAATTAATAATGTTTTGAAAAACACAAAGGTAACCCATATAATGATGAAAGTGAAACTGATGTGGTGACATGGTGGTGGAATAGAGGTGAGAAAATGTGTGAATGGAGTGAAAGTGGATGTATTTTAAGGATAATTCCAAGGCCCAACATACCCCCAAACTGAAGGTATTGCATATCCTCATGCAATCTATTACATTACTTTTGATACTTGAGCTTTGGCTTAGAATTTGCATGATATCATTTGCTTAAATTTTGCAAAGTGTGTTTGTTGAATTGCAACTTGGTTGGTTCTTTTGTTTCAACCGTATTTTGTTTGTTGCATTCAAATTCAATGTATGATATTTGCATAATGATCATGTGATGTTTAATGCAAAATATTTCGTTGGAATGCATCATGGTTGGTTCTTGTGTAACAACCATGATTGTGTTGGCATTCAATTATCTTTTAAATACTTTTTACAAATCCATTTTTATGTTCATGATGATGTAATAGTAAATATATTTTGAAAGTATGTGGGTTTTAGAATGTGATATATAAATATGGAAAAATATGAAGGTGACAAAGTATGAATGTAAATGTATCCCTCGAATTTTATGAAATGAGGAAAGGAAGTTTTTTCCAAAAATTATCATTCTAGCTTTCATGGAATTAAATGGTTAAAAGTTAGAAAATATCATACCTCAACTTACCCTTTCAAAAATGGATGAGACCTATGCATGTGTGGCTACAAAGTTCTGATCATAGTCTTCTTTACTTGGCTGTGAAAGTGGTGGATGTAGTCGAAAAAATGAATATTTTATTGTTGCTGCATCTGCTGCTAAATATGTTGTTGGATCTTCTGTTGAATGTTTGGTATCTGCTGCTGAATGTGGATGAAAATGTATAAGGCTTGGAAGGTATACAAAATTTAGAATTTACACTTCCCCCCAGCCTTATTGATTGACTTGTCCTCAAGTCATTTTTATTAAAAACTAAAAAGTAATGGAAGTAAATCTGCTTCCTCTGCTACAAAATGATTGGTCTTCAAGTCTTCAATGCTTGTTGGCACAGTTCTTGTCATGTGATTAAATGTTTTGGTGTCGAACATAACAAGAAATTGTTAACTTAGTGGCCATTGATGGATGCCACTAGTCAACACGAGAGTCCCCATATTTGATGTGGATGAGATTCAAGGTGCCCCAAACACATCTTTCTAAGTATGATTGAATTTGTTTTCGTCGAATAGTCAGAATATTTGAAGAACAAGGGACATTGATGTATTCCCTTGTTTATCGGCATGATAGCTTGCTCTTAAGGCATGCAAGCTTCAAGGTGTTTTTAGAAAAATATTTAGACTCAAGGACTATGGACTCAATGGTGTATGGAAGCAAGGTTTTATTTGCAAGTGTAGGTAAAAGGAAACTGACAATGATTTTGTAAAGTGGGCCAAACATTTTGTAGATGAGCTTCGTTGGTTTTATTGGTGGGTTAGGATTGAAGGAAATCTAATGAAGTGTATGTGGAATGTAATTAAGTGTTATGTAGGATTGGATAATGACTCTTGCTAGGAAAAAAATGATTTATGGCATGTAAAGTTTCAAATATAGCTAATCTTCACGTCGAATTCAAGTGTGGATAGGTATTTCACCATCCTTGTACCTTTACGAACAATCCCCAATTCTTTGAATTTGCTTATCTGTCATGCAAAATTTGAAACCATTAAACTATTACTGGAATTTCAAGAACTTGTAATTTTCTAGAAAGTTTGTTTATGTTCATGGACTTGTTCTTTCAGATTTCTCATGAAATTAGTCTTTTGAAGACCAATTTTCGTCACAATTTAATCTCCTTAATGTTCAGTTGATCATCCGAAACCTGCTAAAAAAACTTGGCATAAAAAACATTAGTGTGTTCAACAAGGAATGGCCAATTCCTTGATGATTCCTACACAAAAATTAATGCCAAATGAAATAGATTATGGATAACCAAAAGCATAATTTTAGTCCAATTCTTGATGTTGATAACAGTCCATTTTTGATAAAAATAACCATTAAAATTAACTCATCTCCTTCTTTGTGTCAGATGTCTCCTCAAATGTGCATGACAAAGAGCATATGTTGCAGATTAGTTTGTCTCATAAACGCATACAACCATGATGAAAGCATAGATTTTAATGCCAATTCTAAGCATAATCCTCCAAATGTTCTTTTTTTTAATTGTTTTATTTATTTATTTATTTATATTTTTTTATTGTTTTGAGTTTTTTTTAACATAAAATCTTTTAATATATATTAAAATATGTTCATTGGAACCATTGCTTTTTTGAACTTAAAGTCTATTAATATATATTAAAATAAATCTATTATATAACATTAATTAAATCTTATTTATCATTCGTTTGATGCATTCTTTTTGTGTTATTTTTTTTAACATAAAATCTACTAATATATATTAAACTAAATCTATTATTTAACGTTCGTTTGTTGCATTAAGATTGTGAACCATAAATCACAATCTATAACATCAAACAACAGTGCAATATCTAACTGTCGCACTAATTCCCTGTAGGCTTGGAAGGTTCTTGGATATTGGGACTTTGGCTGATAACAAACATTGGTATCATAACCGAGAGCATGCTCACAAGACTAGTCGGGATCACAAAATTTTGGGAAATCTTTGCTGCATTCAATGTTTTAACAGTTATGATTACAATTGAGTCTAGAAAAGATTCAACACGGATCGGAGAGAGGCGACTGAAGAGAGGTTCTAGGGTTTGACAACAAAGGAGACAAGGGTTAATAGGCAACCATGGAAGCGCAGGGAGGAGGGAGCTCCACTCCGTCCTATAGTAATGTGGTTTCAAATAGAGGAAGAGCAGGGAACAGGAACAAGCCTCCACACTCCTTGGAGGACAAGACAAGAATTCCTGAAACCTAGAAGGAGGAAGGCAGGAAAACCCATGCAGAGCAAGGGACCCATGAGGAAGACCAACAGGAGGATAAAGCGGATGATAGTGGTTAGGGAACAGAAAACAGAACCAAGATGGGGCCCTACAAACCCAACACCAACACTAAACCACGGGTTATACTGAATGATCCTGCTCTTCAAGTGCACAGGGATCATATGGCAAACTACGCAATCATATGCAAGTTTATGGGAATTTGGCCGATAGAGAAAGCATTATACGCTTGGATAAAATACAACTGGAAACCAAAAGGGGAGTTAAATATACATCTTGGATCCAAAGGTTTTTTTATAGTGGTGTTCACGAACATGGAGGATAGAGATAGGATTTTTGAAGGAGGACCATACTTGTATGCAGCAGCTGGTCTCTATATGCGGCCATGGACGATGAAATTTGTGCTAGAGCGAGAAAATTTCACATCGGTACCGGTATGGATTAGAATCTACTCTTTACCCTTGGATTATTGGATGCTAGAGTCTTTAAAAGCAATAGGCAATAAATTAGGTCATTTTTTAAAGATTTCAGAAGCAACCCTGCAAGGAAAGTATACCTCCTATGCCCATATATGTGTGGAAATGGACCTTTCTAGAGCTCTTCCAAATGAGGTCATTCTTGAAGTCTATGATAAGGAATGGGTTCAGGCAGTTGACTATGAGCACATCCCTTTCAGATGTCACAAATGTCATGAGCATGGACACCTATTTAGAGATTGCCCTCTTAACAAAAGGGAGGAATACCAAAACATCAACAAAGGGAAAGATCATATGGGTTTTACTAAAGTGGGAGGGAAAGGTAGAGGAGGGGGAAGGAAGACACAAAATAACCCTAATGATAACAAACCAAGTAGTCACAATATTTTTTAGATCTTAGAAGAATAAGAAGAAGATAAGGGAAATCAAATGCAAACAGAGAAACAGACGGAAAGAGGGAAAGGAAAAGAGACAAGTATGGAGTTCACACAGGAACAGAATGAACACATAACAGACCCATTGAGTACCATGGAAATAGAAAAAGACCATGAAATGACTCAAAGCGAAAGTGGTACAGAGGACCAAGACTTACAGGAGATCCTGGAAAGGGAGAACCTAGAGTTAGAAAAGTTTCTAAAACAAGGAGGAGGCATGGGTATTAACTACATACCACAGGAGGAAGTTGACAAGGTTAAAAAAATATTCCTCAGTAAGTCACACCAAATAGCTATAGGAGCAAAAATAGGACATGACAATTAGAGAAACAAAGGGGTTTCCTCACCAGGATTAACAGTAGGAAAATTAGCGAAAAACCCAGGCAGAAAGAGAGGAAGAAAGAGACAGAAAGAATTGCTACTAGAATGTGAAAAACTCATGATTGACTCAGGAATGATGAAAGACCTGTCCAGTTACTCCTTCAAAACCCCACCTCAATGAAAATCACAACCTGGAACATTAGAGGACTAGGGAGCAGAAGGAAACAGAGGAATCTAAGCAATAGGATCAGAGAGGAGAAGCCTGACCTAGTGTTCATACAAGAAACAAAATGCTCTATGGAGAAGATCAGAGAAAAACACAACAAGTGGTTAAATAGATATGAATATCTTGAGGTCAAGGAAAATAAATCGGCTGGTGGCATTCTCACTCTATGGGATCCTCAGAAATTTGGTATACAAGATGCAGAGGCGTCTAGACATCACCTCTCTTTGATCATCCAACCTGTGGGTGACAGGCAGTGTTATATGATCACCAATGTCTATGGTCCCCAACCAATGAAGGACAAACTTTGGCTCCTTACTACACTAGAGGATATGAAGAAGAGATACCCAGCTTTGCCATGGATTCTAGGGGGAGATTTTAACACGATAAAATCCCTCATGGAGAAAAAAGGGGGAACTAGAACGCTTGGTCGGGAGTCAGTTGCATTCCAGAACTTCCTCACCAATATGAAACTAGTGGATATGGACATTAGCAATGGAATGTTCACTTGGAATAACAAAAGGGGGGGCTCTAACCAAGTATCCTCAAAGTTAGACAGATTCATTATTTTAGAGGAACTTCTACTCATGGGAAGAAGTCTAGCAACGTTCATCCCATCCAATTGGAAGCTTCTCTGATTGGAAAACCTAGGAAAAACCCCTTTAGGTTTGAGAATGTATGGCTCACACACTCAGATTTCCTCAAAAACATTGAAAGATGGTGGAAAGAAGAGATACCCTTTCAAGGCACAAAGATGTTCCTTCTTCATTGCAGGCTCAAGCACATTAAAGGCAGACTCAAAGACTAGAATAAAAATGAATTTGGTAACATCTTCAAAGCTAAAGGAGAAGTGGAACAGAAACTAAAGGAAATAAACCAAATTCTTATCACATAAGGCTACACAGAGGAAAGGAAAGAGCTTGCAGATTCACTTCAGTAGGAATGGGAGAATAGATGTCTACAAGAGGAAATACTCTAGAGACAGAAATCCATGGTCCAATGGATCAAGGAAGGAGATAGGAACACTAAATTCTTTCACATATCCACTATAGATTACAAAAACAACAATAGAATTGTGAAACTCACTAACCATCATGGAGTTGAAAGAAACACGCATGAGGAGATGGAAGAGGTTATAGTCCAGCATTTCCAGAAAATTACTGAGGAGACCACTGTAGATAGATCTCAGTATACGAAAAGATTTACACAGTACATTCCTAAATTTGTCTCCAAAGAAGACAATTACAATCTTAATAGACCAATAATACAGGAAGATCTTGAGGAAGTCATCACAGAGATGCACAATGGGAAAGCTCCAGGCCCTTATGGCTTCAATGCAGACTTTTTCAAAACTTGCTAGAGGATTGTAAAGCATGATATTATGGAGGTGGTGGGAGACTCATGTAGTTCTAAAACAGTCTTGAGGGTGCTTAATGAAACTTTCATATCCTTAATCCCCAAACAAGAAAAGGCCACTTCGCCGAATAGATTCAGACCTATAGCCTTATGCAATGTGGTGTACAAAATAATATCCAAGGTAATTGCCAACCGACTCAAACCACTCCTCACTACCCTGGTGTCAAAGGAGCAAACGGGTTATGTGGAAGGAAGACAGATTCTTGATAACATAATTCAAGCTCATGAGGTGGTTCATTCACTCATTACCAACAAGCAGGAAGGAATGATAATTCAGTTGGACATAGCGAAAGCCTATGACAAACTCAGCTAGACTTACATAAGAGCAATGCTTAAAGCTTATGGCTTTGACTACAACTGGATTAGATGGGTCATGACTCTATTTACTACTGCTAGCTATTCTATTCTTCTCAATGGCTCTCCCTTCATAACCTTCAAGCCTACAAGAGGTCTCAGGCAAGGTGATCCTCTTTCCCCATTCCTTTTCATTCTCATGATGGAAGGGTTGGGTAGAGAAATAAGAGCTGCTAAGGGGGAAGGCAGAATTCAAGGTCTGAGACTCACTCAAGGGGGAGACACGGTGACACACCAACAATTTGTGGATGATACTATGCTTCAAGGCACTCCCACAGTCAAGGAAGCCAAAGCTTTTAAGCAAATTCTGTATGAATTTGTAATGGCATCAGGCACTAAGGTAAGTCTCACTAAATCAAAGATCTTCTTTTTCAATACTGACATTTCGATTCAAAGAAATCTTTCTAGAATTTTGGGCTTTTAAAGAGATTCATTGCCCTCGAAGTATCTGGGAGTTCCCGTCACTGACAAACCATTACATAAGGACATTTGGGAGCCTGTTCTAAATAAATTGAAAGACAAAGTCAATAAATGGACAAAAAGAGCCCTAAATCTAGCTGGGAGACTAACTCTCACTAAGGCTATCCTCCAAACCATCCCTATCTATATGCTATCAGCCATTCTGGAACCAACTGGAGTCAGTATTCAAATAAGAAACATTCAAAGAGACTTTCTCTGGGGGAAGGGTGAAGAAAAGAAGAAATGGGCTTTGGTGGCTTGGGAAAAGATTTGCATGCCTAAATCCCATTGTGGCCTGGGTCTCCATGACCCATGAATTCTGAACAGACTTCTGGGAGCTAAAGTCTGGTGGAGATGGTTAAAGGAAATATGAGCCCCTGGGAAAAACTCTGGAAACAAAAGTATGCAATGAATTGGCCAGATATGAACCTCATAAGAATGTCAGGACAAGTAAAAGGTTCACAAGTTTGGAACAGAGCCTGGGCAAACAGGGCCTTAGTTCAAGAACACAGTTTCTGGGAGATCAGAAAAGGAAATTTGGCCTGGTTCTGGGAGGACAATTGGAAACATGAGGGCAATCCCAGCAGAGAGGAATAAGCAAATATCCAAATGGATACCATCAATAAAGGCTTAAGAAGGGTAAGTGACTATTGGGATTAGTCAAGGAGCAATGAAAAATGGAGAATATGAAAGCTTCCCGTCTACAATGAGATGAACATGCTGAATACTCAAGCTAAGGCCCTCCAAGGTATTCTGGAAAAGAGGCAAATCTTAACCTCAACCTCGGATGATCAATACAATGGGGGAGGAATAAGGCGGGTCTCTTCACCCTTAAAGAGGCCAAAAGAATCACTACAGGGCTTAACTCTCCAAGCACTGACAAGACATGGAAAGAACTCTGGGATAACCCTCACTAGATGAAGGTCAAACTATTTAAATGGTTAGTTCAACAAGGTAAAATTTTGACATGGGATAATCTAAGAAAGAGATGTTTTGTTGGCTCGTGAGATGTCATCTTTTTGGTCTATATGCAATGGGACAACTCATCTCCTCCATGTTGTTCCTTCCCTGCCACACTATGGCACTATGTTGGAGATTTCTTCAATAGATGCCAGGTTTGAAAATGACATCATTGCTACGCTTAACAATTTGTGGACATTTTTTTCGGATAATGAGAGGCTAAATTAGCCTTGGCTTGATCCCAGTGTTTTTGACTATTGTATGGAAGTAGCGGATCAACAGGGTTTTCAAGATGGCTTGTGCGCAGTGGTAGCTTCTTATCGCTAATTCTTAAGGAAGTCAATGTGACTGCTACATCCTGTGAGCGTCTCCTCCAAGTATTTGAGATGTTACTGAGATGTTTGTTTTCTGTTCATCTTTTTCTTTTTTTTCTCTCCCTCATTGTTGAGTGTGACACCAATGCTTGGTTGTATGTTCATATTTTCTTGTTTTTCTCTTCCTCGTTTTTTTGAAATTTCCATATCTGTTTCCTCTCGTTGTCATTCTGTAGTCGCATTTCTGGTTTGGTATGATAGATTTGGAGGGCTTCCTTCAGGTAATTTTGCATAGTTATCTCGGGAAGCAGTGAAGAAGATGGGTGAGCTGATGGCGATGGAGTTAGCTTGGAAATACTGCTTGAGCAAACACGCATGATTCCTCTTGTGGGTGACTCTAATTTAGTCATTCGTTTAGTCAAGGGCTAATCGCAGGAGCAGCTCCAGAGAAAATTTGGTGTGACTGGTGTCTTCTGCTCGTGTACCAAAGAATCCAATCACACCTAAGAGTTATAAGAACTCTCATGTTTGTGCATGTTCTATTTTTGCTAAGAATGTGGTTATTGGTTAGCCAGAGGGTGTTAGAAGCAAGCTTATTGCCTTGTTTTGCTGAGGTATGTGGTTACAAATGACAGGGTGCGAAATGACTGCTTATCTCCTTTCCTTCTTGACATATGGGCCAAGACAGGGAGGGTGATTTCTTTTGAGTTTGTGCAAATTTGGACTAAGTTCCTTTCTTCTTAGTGTCCTTGGAGGCTCTTTAGGATTGCCTTGGTTTTGGTCGTGTCCCATTAGTCTTTGTGCTACTGGAAGTTTGTATTGAGTAAGTCATAGGGTCAGAAGCTACTTCGCAACATGCATCTCTGATGATTTGGGTTACCGAGATGATCTTCTCTTGATGCGTCCTGACTTCTTGTTGTTTTTCGTGAAAGAGGATAGCCTTCAGGTTATGTTTTCTGGGTCAGTTTATGTGTAATCAGGAGTTGTTTATTGGCTTTGCATCTCTTCGATTGTCTCTTGCATCTTGACCCTTTTACCAGTAAGTGTTTTCCCTTATTTCATGTGATGCCAGTGAACTATAATGGGTGTTGGGGGTCGAAGGTGATTATGCCTTCATCGCACGTCTTTCTTGAGCTATGCGATGTGTGCTAGATTTGTCATATCTCAAGGGGGAACCTCAACTTCCATGGATGGTCGTGCAGGTTTGTGGGTCCGAGAGTCAACCTTTTATTGTTTACCACCTTTGTCGGGCACTCTGAGTGTCTAAGATGGTTTTCAGGAAAAGCTAGTTATGTCTCTCAGATTTAAACAGATGCGGGGATCGAGTAATGAATACACCCTGATGCGTGGTATTCATCCTTCTTTTCATTAGTGTAGAACACTAGCTATGCTTAGAATGGGAAGATGGAAATGACTATAATTGGTGGAGCAGTTTAGGGGGTTTTGGTGGCTACTGCTCCGCGTAATTTGTTTGTGGGCCTATTTATTGTTGAGAATCATTGGAGGCTCTTGTGCGTGGACTTTATGGTTTTTTTTTAAACAGCGGGTTTTGGGCTCGTTGTTTAATTGTCCCTCTTCCTGGTGTGGGTTTGGCTTTTGATCTTGTTTTGACGTGTAAATATTTCTTTCTTAAGTCTATTGAGGACTGTCTCTTTGTTCAGGAAACATGTTTTGATAGTTATTTTTCCCCGATTCGATAACATTTTTGTTAGGTCCTCAAAACGGCTTTGGTTCGACGTGAACATTTGCTATCCATTGTCATTTTTTCCATTTTCTTTAGCAGATCAAGAGTGATAGTGTGGTGTTCCTGAAGGTGTGTTTAATCATTGTCACCTGTTTATATATATAATGTTTGGGTGGTTCAGATGCCAAGGTTGATCTGTTTTCTATTTCTTCGTTCACATGAGAGCTATACGTTAGGATTGGTGCTGAGAGTTGATGCTTGGTTCTAAATTTCTATCTGGAGGGATACTTCTATGGTCATCATCTAGTTCTCACCATTAAGATTTATAATTTGATTCATCGAGCTTGAATTATTAATCCTATAGTTGTTTGAGTTCACGAGATTTTTGTTCTTCATTAAATTGTGTGTAGATTCATGTACGTCGTTTCAGATTGGTTTTATAAGTTACAGGCATTTCATATCCAATGATGCATAATTTGAGTTTGATTCATTTTATTCTATAGTGCATGATTCAAAAGAAACATGAACATAATGGGTTTTAAAAGAGATAAAAACATATTGTAATACTCAAAGAGGGAATCACCACCATTTCTTCATATTCTTAAATATTTGTATCTTAAAATTATACAATCTGAAACAACATGTCTTTTTCTTGTAGATTTTTTGAACCTGAATGAAGTCTTGCTTCCTCCTATTTATTTTGGAGAGGGGCACATGGACATTCATTATAAAAAAATATCTTTGGCCGAGTCTCAACTGTCAGGTTGACTAGCTGTCTCGGCTGCGATGGCTCTGTGGCCCAAAAATATTACGGAATTAATGACCACATTGAAAGAAGGCATGTTACAGGACAAAAATAAGTCAACAACCAGACATAAAAGTAAATGAATAGCCTTTTTTCCCATCATGTGATCTCCTTTGCCTCACACTGTAATTTTCTCTCGGTATGGCCTCCTGTGCTGCTCGACTGACCTCGTCGCTTTTGCCTTTACTGCTTGAATGCCTTGTTATGTGTAGTATGGAGTGGGTTGATTGTAAGTGCCTGTTTCGGTGGTCCTTTGCTGTGTATAGGAGTGAGGCTCCATGACGAGTCATTTAATATTACCGAGCCCCCCATACTGTCTTCAACACTCTTTGTCATACTTACTTTAATGCCACAACTGTTGACCCATCCGCCTTAAGAGCCATGTAGCATGTTATTGGGGTTGCGCGACAGCGAGACTTTTAATCTTGAAAATGTTGCAGAGCGGTGGGCTCTGATGCTCCTTGTCCGCTTTTGGTTTAACCCCTTTCTTCTTTTCTTATCAGGCTCCTATCCGAGGCATTTTTCCTTTGTTTTATGAAATCTCGCACTTCGATGCTTTCCAAGCGTTTCCATTGCTATTTCCCCATGAACCTTGTGATCGTTGATTTGCGGGGTTGGGCCCACCTGAAGTATCATAATCACAGCACCGGAGAGGGGGACCTTCTACATTCTTTCTCAGCACTGGTTTCCTATCTAGACGCGGGATCTTTATAAGCTAGATCACATAATATATTGCGTCTGGTAGGATCCCTGCTTATCGCAATTGCAAGCCTGGAAGGAACTCTGGTGTAGGAGCACTTTAACCTGTGTGTCCGTCGATCACCGATCTACGGGGGGTGATTTCATCACTACCACGTGTCACCTTGTGATTGGTGACACGTCACCCAGAAATGCCCCCATAGGACCCTGAAAATGCCAAATCTGTGTGCCACATGTCACCTGTATTGCCACGTCAATAATGACGTTAGCTGTCATGTTAGCTATAAGGGTCAATCATATCCACCATGTGGCCCTCTAGAGGAGAGATAAAATGTCTTTCCTGGCCTTGGTCTATTCGTGAATTCCTTTGTTAAATAGAATCGACCCCTTCTTGGCGATCTAACACTATATCACAAATCAATGACATCGCAAGATTTTTAAGTTAGAACCTCTCCGCCACGCTGATCACTAATTTTCTAGTCTTGCGGGACTGTGATATTGTAGGATGCAGGACTTTGACATGGCTGATTTGTTCATTTCATTGTGCCTGGGGCCCCCGACCTCTGATAAACCCTATTGCCACGTGGAGGATAGAGAAAGGGCCTGCTTGTCCTTGTCTTTGCATGCATTTCCTTTGTTAAACTATTTCGGCCCTCCTTGGCAATTTCACATTAAATTGGTGGTTCCCCTGCACAATTCCTTAAGGATGGCCCATCAAGTATTGCAGGGACCATGCAGGATTGCGGGATGCAGATTTTCCCACCGCTGATCGTTGTTAAGCCTATGAACTCCTAGGGCCCACCGATATGCCCGATAAGCCAATGTACGAGATTGAAATGATATGAGATGTGGGATTGCGGGACTGTGGGGTGCCCAATATGCTTGACTTACTATGCCTGGGGTCCTCTAATAAGCTCTTTTCCTTCATTTTAAGGCAACAAAACTCTTGATCTTCAACAGGCCATATCTTCTTCTCTAAAAGTCTATTTTGGGACTTCTATATATTGTTGGAAAGCTCATTCCGGGCACTATGAGATGGATTGGGATTGAGTTGGCACTAAGAGCTTCTGTGGCCTAGGGATGTGGCTTCAAACTTCACTTCTCTTGGGCAACCCTGACCAATGAAACCCACAATGTAGTGAGTGACAACACATGGGATACTTGCCTAAATATCCTTTGGATTTTATTTTTGGCAAATATGTTGCTATTAAAGGTCATAACGACTTAGACAAAGCAAGAAAGTTCATTGAACAAATACAATTAGTACACCAAAAGGTTCAAGGATAGCTTAAGAAAAGTCAAGGCAAGTACAAAGCAAGGCACGAAAAGCATTGTCAAGATCACAAGTTCCAAGTTGGAGATGAAGTTTGGTTTCACATTAATAAAGAGAGGCTCCAAGGAGAAGGTAAAAGTCTCAAACCAATTAGATATGGTCCATTCAGAATTTTGTAAAAGATTGGTAACAATGCCTTCAGGTTGGATTTTCCTTCATATATGCAAATTTATGTTATTGTTAATGTTGAGAATTTAAGGTTGTCTGAGCCTCCTTTGATTGAAGATAAAGGAGAGAATATTCAAATCCCATCTATTGAAGAATTTTCTCGAGAATTCCATGATGTGCTTCAGTAAGACACTATACTTGACAGAAGAAAAAGGACAACAAAAAGGGGAAGTATCGATTATCTTTGAGTGGGGCTCAAGGGTACAATACCTTCAAAATCCAAATGGATAGAGGTTGGAAATGTGAGGGAACTATACCCTCACCTGCTGAACAATTGCAACTGATCCTTTTTGGGTCCAAAAGGCTTCTAGTGCGGAGGAGTAGGTTCTCAAAATTAGGCTCGAAAATAAAAGTGTCAGAATCTTGTTAAACTTTGCTTTAGATCGAAGAGCTCGTCATTCTGATTCCAATGGTGTGAATGACACTCAAATCTGAGCTCATATGCAGAAGTTAGAGCAAGTCAAAGTTTAGGTTTGACTTGGACACATGGCAGGATTGGATGATGTGGCAAGGTCCTTCAGCGAATGAGGAGGCGCCAAGTGGCAAGCCACCATTGGCTCCTGCATGTCGCAAATTGCAATCGTAGGCAGGTTGACATTAAAACTTGGTTCCCGAGCAGGGAAGGGTTGCGATGCGCTAAGGCAGGCGGGAAGGCATTCAAGAATCGGCTGGAGGCATGATGTGATGGATCGCAATCGCACATCGGCAAAGGGAGGTCTTATAAAATCCCCCACCCCCTTGGTAATATCAGGGTTGCGATGTGATATCGCAATCATATATCACAACAGGACAAGTCCTACATTTGTATAGGACCATTGGTTTTCTGTTGATTGTGATATCCTAGATGTGATAAGGTTAGGCTGCAGTTTAATGTCCTGTCGGGTCCATCGTATCGCAATTGCACATCGCTCACCACGTTCACAAACCATAAGACTTGCTAGACTTTGCTGGTTGTGATTTGTGATGGACAGTCAGTGTCGACGAATTATGGCTCACCGCGTGGCAAAATTCTCGCTCGGTTAGCGGATTTTTGGAGCGAAAATGTGGGTTCCTGTCAGATGTGGAGAAATTTGTGAAGCGAATAATGGGAAAACAAGTGGAAGTCATAACTTCATCATTTTTCCACCAAATTGGATGCAAAAAGAGGCTAGATAGCCATTTTTTAGTATTTTGGACTGATTGGAGCAGGTTTCAAAAGCACTTGAGCATTGTAAACACAATTTTTACATTTTTGAGCATAATAGAGAGGCCCAAGCCATTGGAAGCTAGACCAAGGAGACGTAGCCCAGGAGGGGTGAACTCGTTTATCATGTTCTTTTTGTAATGTGTTTTTGATGATGTTTTTACATGTTTATGCTGTTCTTCAGTTTCTGGGTTATGTTAAATTACTTATAAAATTAACATAAAAACTCTTCATTTCACTTGCAAAAAATTCATGAATCTTTAAGCATAATGAAAGCATTTTTTTAATAATCTGAGGAAGATCTTAGCACTGCAAACTAATGTTCTAAATTAGATTAGAGGGACAAGATGAGGTAGAAGGAAGTTAGTAGAGATAAACAATGGAAGCACTAACTTTGATAGGTTTTGGTGCCTTCATCATGTGGGAAGCACTAACTTTGATAGGTGGAAGCTACATATTTAATGGTTGTGGCTTGCCACTTGATAACATTTCAAAACTCTTTACCACCTCTAACTACATAAGTTTCCCTTGTGTGTGATTTTTCTTGTGCAACATCAAAATTAAATAAATAAACTTCCATGAGGGAAAAATTATGCAAATTGTAAACACATAATTTCATATGAAAAATATGAATCCACCTATATATCTTCCCTTTGCAATGCCCAATTTTCAATTATTCACAAATATTAGGTGCAAATCCTATATGTTTTAATAAAGAAACCATGAAATGTATTTCACTAAGTAGAAGGAAAGTTTAGTAGGTCAAACATGGGAAACAATGATGCAACAATTCATCAAACATCCACCAATCAAATCTTTGTGGGTGCTTCATATCGGTGATGTGTGGTGGGTTGTAATAGGTTATAGAACAAGGATACATGGAAATTTTCCATAGGGAATTAGAAATTATGAAATATTGGAGAAGAATAGGCCCTTTAGGAATTAACAATTCTAATCATTCTACTTTTAAACCTTTTCTAGTAATCATCATTGAAATTTGACTAAGTAGTGGCTGGTTAGATTTGAATTTCCATTTCTTAAATTGTATTTTTGAATGCATTAAGGGAACAATGCCTTGAAAAACCCCTATCACACCTGACTTATGTAATTGTAACAACTCATATTTGTGAAACCTATTGTAGCCAAATCCTACCAAGAAAAATTGATAAATATTTTTCAAGAAAAACTCATAGGATGTTTTCTATCTCATATGTAGGACAACATTTTCATTGGGGGCTATGATATCACGTGACAAATTCCTTTTTAATTTTTTGTTGAGATTTTAATTTTATTAATATTATTGGGTTTTATCCCAATCTCCAACCAAAGTCCACCAATCTACAACCATAGCCCATAGAAGACACCAAGGCAGGAGCCCAAGGCCAAGTGGAAGTAACATTATATGTGCACAACGCATTGGAAGGCATTGTGTATGATGGTAAATGTAAAGGGTACATTGTTGCCTCATATATGTGGGATATTTGTTTTGAAAACAAATATGCGTGTAACTAGTGCAATTTTGCAGTCAAGGAAGGTCAAGGTATTAATTGTTCTACAAAAGTTGCTCTATACACAAGATGAAAGGCAAGATATTTAATACTTGTAATTATTTGATAGATTGAATTACGGTAGGTTTGGGAGAATATAAAGGATACCAAAATTGGAAATGGTGTTTACCTAATTTGGAGGAGCAAGTTGGAAAATGTATGCTTATTTTAGGAATTGTGAATTTAGTTCAGCGAATGAGTAGACAAAATTCAATCTGACATGGATTAGGATGGTGGGATATAATGGCTTATGTAGATGAAGATAGGAATTTGAGCTTTCAAGGTTACTTAACTAAAATTTGTAGACTAGTGCGTCACCTAGTTGGATGTGTAATTATAGAATTAATAAGATCAATTATTTCCCACAACCTTGCAATTATGGAGGCATTTGGTTCACTTTCACAAAAAAGAGGAGTTTTTGATGTGGCACATGAACAATTGGTTAACATTGAAATGCAAAGGGCTTCTTTATTATAACTTGAGATATCCTACTATGCAAATGTTGAAGAAATCACTAAATGGAAAGTGTCACCTAAAATGGCTATTGAAAAGTGTAGGGAAACCTTTCTTGGGGAGAAGCAGAGAGCTTGCAAGTCAAGCCTAGCTGGATAAACAGAAGGATGCATGGGACCAGTGAGATTCTCAAGCTTCGACACTTATGAAGAAAAAGACGAGTGCACGTGGTACTTTTCTCGCAACTGAACAACAGTTTGAGTCTCTTATAACTATTGAACACGATGGAGACATGCATCCTATAAGGGGTAAAAGTTTTACTTGCAACATTTGCTAGGCCATTCTCTAAACTGGAACCCTACGATTGAAAGTTTCCTTATTTTGGGCATGAATCCTCCTTGAGAAAGAGCTAAGTGGGTCAGACAGAGATTGTCACTTCTACTTTTTCTGGATTTGAGTCAATCTTGAAGGTCACTAATATTTTAAAGGACCATACATTCTTTGTGTGGAAGCTTGGTACTATCAATGCTTATCTTGATTCATGTATCTGTAATGTTTCACCAACTATAGATCATACCTTAGGTTTTAACCAAACGGTTAGCAGTGAAAAGAGAAGCTCTATGCACAACTAATGAATTTGTTGCATTTTTATGAGGAGTTTGAGATAGGTGACCATGTTGGCACTCAACTTAGTGATGATAATGTTTTTCTAGTGAATTTATCTCAACTTCAATATGTTCATGTTTTGGTTTTAAAGGAGATTCCAAAACTCTGAAATCTAGTATTGACCAACATGGGCTCAGTTGAAAAATCATAATGATTTGGTGGATGTTGCTTGGATGAAGAGTTTGAAGCATCATGAGTTGACAAAAATTAGTTAACTTTTGTGTGAGTACCAAAAGAAATCAATGTTTATTATATTCCTTTTCCAGATGACCAAATTTTGATGGGTCTACATATCCAAAGTTTAACAAGATTCGAGGTTTCGCAAAATGGTAGCAAAACCAACAATACGATTAATGGACGGTCCAGATTTATTGCACCATCCCTACCTCATTTTTCCAAAACCATGAAGGAGGGTGGTGAAAAATGGTTTTTGATTTTATAAAACCACTAAGACTTTTGATGATATACACACAACGAATCTGGGACTCGCACATAGTTTTCCACTGCCACCAAGGTCTCCATACATCTAGCTCATCTCCACATGGTGTGTGACAAAGATCAGACATGCATGGATTTAATATTTTTGTTTTAATTAGAATGCCTGATATATGTTTGTATTGATTTGTTTTTAAAAGGGCCGAAGTTTTATTTTTAACAAGGGGTTATATTTAATATATATGATATTAATTAATATTTCTTGTAATTTTATTATTTCCAAACACTTCAAAAAATCATTTTTATAATTGTTTCAAGAATCCGTTTTTGAAACTGATTGAGACAATCGGTCGCAGGGGGAGAAGCGAAAGATCATAAATGAGTAAAAAGTAGGGGTTTGGAGTGTGAAGCTGATGATGATATGTAATGAAAGCATCTCTCTGAAACTTAAAAATAAATACCAGTTTTGCTTCCAATTATTGGGGTAATTGCAAAAATATTTTCTTCTTATGTTTTTATTCCACCACTAATATGAGTGTAACAACGCAGCAGGTTGATTCAAATCAGTTTTATGAATTTTCCTGGAATTAATGGCACTCATATTTTTGGTTTGAATCCCTTAATGGGAACTCCACCATACCAAGCATTCATCCATGTTTCTTGTTCTTTGCATCATTTACTATACAAGGACAAAGGTTGAGATTCTTAAGTGCCTTAGCGATTAAGCCTTTTTTTCTCCATCTGCTTCTTATAATCTATTGACACCCTAAGCACTGCAACCCTCACTTATCTTGGCCAATCCAGTTGTAAAGATAGGTTTTAGAATTAGATCACTCATTGTTATTCTCATGGTATATTTCTTCGACCCTATATTTTATTATATTTTATAAATCTTGTAGATTTCTTGGGCACTAGTCCGTTTGTAGCCAGGAATTTCTCCATCATTACAAAAAAACCAACAATTCGATTAAATTTCTATTTGGGTTTTGGGTAAAAGTGATCAGAAAAAAGTATTGAGGAAAAATTCAGTAAATATAATGTTTAGACTATTTCTTTACAACTTCCTTTGGCGTAAGTAGGATACCCTCAACATGGGAAAAGGATTTCCTACGTGAATCCAAATGGTTACAATTATCAAAGATAAGAGGTCAAGTTTTTGGATGGTCCATGACAATTAAGAAGGAATTGAGGGTCATCAATATATTTTAAGGTAATTTTTTTTGGGTTAGCAATACAACTCAATGAGAATTGAAAATCACTGGATTGGATGAGATCAATAGGCCATAGTTAATGAAATCACATAAAACAGTATCCTCAGGCATATGCATGGTGCTTGATGCTCATGTTGCTATAAACCCCTGCCCTTGTGCCTCCTTTCCTCTTCCCGACTAGTTTTCCCCATAATCCTCATGTCCTCTTCATAGCCACATTGGACCATGTTATATTACATTTTGAAATAATATTTACATATATTGAGTAAATCTTGGAAGGTACAACCACATGGTACATAGAAAACCTTTTTAGCACAATTAGATTCCTAACCACTCACGAGTTGGGACTTGGCCTTGTGCTATACACTAGGAATTCACATGAAATATTTACATGACTTTCACATATGTTCATTTATTTAAGATCATATGCTTTTACCCTCATCATAATGACTTATTTACAATTTATACATAATTTAATTAAATAGATCCAAGGGGCCAAAGCTAGAGTATAAGCATTGAGATACTCCTATAATATGATAAACAAGGAGAAAAGAACGACACCTAGAGATATCATCCAAGAATAATAGACATTGGAAAATCCTTATGTATGAGCTACATTACTTGCTCAAGTACCCAATGGGACGCATACCAATACTACTCCTTGCCTTGATAGGAGTTGTAGCTTTCAACATAGAAGAAACTACTATATATGCATTGTTAGGTACCTATACTACTAGTGTAGCCCCGTATTGTTATTAGTGCAACCCCCTTATGGTATTGTTGTGCCCATGTAGTCCCCATGTTGTTATTATTGTTCCCCATAGAAGCCCACTATTGTTATTGTTGTGCCCCTACAATATTATTGTTATGTAGGCTCTGATTATATTGGGACCACTTAGACTCCTATATATAGAAATGAGGTATTGTCATTTGTATCATCAAAGAATTTCTCATTTGTGTAATGTAAAGGAGGTTTCACCCTCGAAGAGGCTGAGTTTGAAGTCGTTGATCTATCTTTTCTATCCTTTTGTGAGCTGGTTTCATAATATTTGGTATCAAAGCTTTGGATTCTAGGGTTTCGCTACTCCAAATAGGTCATCATGGCATTTTCGCTGTAAATTTTTCTCTACGAAGTTTCAGAAGCTAAAAGAAAACCTATTTGATTCAAAATTGTTATGAACGTCGAGTCCAAATTTCAGATATTGTCTCGCTATATTTTCGGAGATATGATTCGAGGAAGTTAGGGTTTTTGCAAGCTCCAGAATTCCATCTCAAACAGGTTATCATGGAATTTTCGCTATAATATTTTTTCTGCGAAGGTTCAGACTTTGAAATTATAACCCATTTGAGCTGAAATATTAGTGAATCTCGGGTCCAAATTTCAGATCTTGTTTCGCTATATTTTCGGAGATACGGTCCAAGACATTTAGGGGTTTTGCAAACTCCCGAATTACATTCCAAACAGGCGACCGTGGGAAACTCATCATAACTTTCTCTTTGAGCATAAGATTGAAATTTCATGAGAAGCTACTGAAAGAGGATGGATTTTGATTTTCGGTGTATGTTTTTATGGTCTGAAGGTCGAAACAGTGACACATGGAAGGTCGTACAAGTTAGCTCTACTGAATGAGTCTATAATCGGGTCATTGTAGGAGATTTAGCATAACTCTTTATTGAATAATCCAATATCGATCAGACTGGTGGGGTTAGAAAGAGGACTTAGAGAGCTACCATAGGACACAATTTCAAAACTTTAATATATGAAATTACAGAGTTACAATCGTTTAAATATCGAGCTCCTAAAAGCAAGAAAAATAATGACTCAAATCAAGAAAATAGAAACACCTAGTAAGCAAAATTGGATGGATGATTTCAAGAATGTGATTGAATCTAAGATAAATAGTTTTATATGTGTCATGGAAGCTAATATCGATGGTATGGAAGCATATTTGAAGAAAGACATGGAAGATTTTAAGAAAGATATGGAAGGTTTGAAGGAAGGTGGGACAAAGCTGCTACAAGAAAGGCCTCCTAATGACGAAAAGGTAGTAGAGGAAACTCATGATGAGAAAAAAATAAATGTTACTAATGATTTCATAGAATCTAACATTGGATTGAAAACCCACCATATTCCAAAGATCGATATGAGGAAGTTTGATGGCAAGGATCCCATAACATGGATACTACAGATGGACAAATATTTTGATCTACATGATGTTACAAAAGGTATGTATTGCATCTTTATATTTAGAACCGAATGAATTTTTATGGTATAAAGTGCTTTGTTCTCGTAAACCACTTGTCACTTGGTCAACTTTCATGGAGGAAATGATAGCACATTATGAGGATACAAAGAGCAACACCTTTTTTAGCCAATTGATAAATCTCAAACAAAAGGGTTCAATGGAAGAGCACATTGAGGACTTCCAAAAATTGAATATAAAGGTAAATGATATTCCAGATAAACAGAAGATTGATGTCTTGATAGGGATTTTAAAGGATAACATTCAACATGAGATTCATCTTTGGGAACCTGATTCATTGGAGAAGGCATTCAGGTTGGCAAGAAAATTTGAAAGCAAAATTATGGCAAGAAGAAATCCTACCACTCACAATTATAAAGATGGAAGTGTTGTTGCTCTGAGCCTTGCACAACCTACAAGGTTGACACCACAACAATTGGAAGAAAAAGGAGAAAATTACCTTTGTTATAGTTGTGATAACAAACACACTAAAGGTCATAAGTGTGCTGAGAAGAAATTATTTTACATTGATTGTGAAGAGGAGGAAGAAAAGGATCAAGAAGAGGATATACACCAGGAACCAACCCCAAATAAAGAAGAAATGAATCCGACCATATCTTGTAATTCATTGGCGGGAATTACCACTCCTCAAACTCTCAAGATAGGACATATCAAGAAGAAAAATGATAACCTCACTTTCGCACATAATCAAATGAAACAATAGGGAGATCAACATCGCAGTGAAAGAAGTTTTGACATAGATGACTGGGTATTTTTATGACTACAACCATATAAACAAATATCCCTCAAGCAAGATAAGAAGGATAATAAATTATCACCAAAGTACTATGGTCTTTATAAATTGATGCAAAAGATTGGTACTATGGTATACAAATTGGAGCTTCCTGTATCTTCCCGAGTGCCCCCAATTTTCCATGTTTCATGCTTAAAGAAGGTTATAGGTGACAAGGTCCGAGTTCAAACAATATTTTTGGAACTTGACGAGGAAGGAAAAATCATATTTGAACCTGAAGAAGTCACAGAAACAAGAACCTGACAACTACGAAATCAATCAATTTCAGAGTATCTCATCAAGTGGAAGAACTTACCCGTTGAATATTCCACATGAAAGGACGAGAATTTTATACAGAAGCATCCAAAACTACTCAAGCGTTGAGGACAACACTTTTTTAAGGAGAGGGGCATATTAGGTCCCTATACTACTAGTGTAGCCCCTTATTGTTATTAGTGCAACCCCATTATGGTATTGTTGTGCCCATGTAGTCCCCATGTTGTAATTATTGTGCCCCATAAAAGCCCACTATTGTTATTTTTGTGTCCCTAAAATATTATTGTTATGTAGGCTCTGATTATATTGGGACCACTTAGACTCCTATATATAGAAAGGAGGCATCGTCATTTATATCAGCCAAGAATTGTTCATTTGTGTAATGTAAAGGAGGTTTCCCCCTTGAAGAGGCTGATTTTGAAGTCGTTGATTTGTCGTTTCTATCTTTTTGTGAGTTGGTTTCATAACATGCATCCCTTAAGATTCCTATAAAGGAAACATTGTACATCCTTTACAAGGAGAATTAGTATTCCAAGAAGAAACCAAACATATTCATTACATTTTCATTAATGGGATTAGCAATATAAGGATTGAAATTTTGTGTAAGTTGAGAGTCGTCTGTGTGAGCCTTTTTCATAAAATATAAATTTCATATTTAGTTTTCACTCTATATTTTTTTCAAATAAATAGGTGAACTACCACCAATCATAGACAAACCATCATAGTTAGATCAATATAAGTAATCATTTGTAGACAACATTCATCAATGTTGTAAACTCGCAAACAATCTACTAACAACAAGGTAAATTGAGCGTACTATATTTGCTTCCACCAAGTATTAACAAACATAGATGGAAATGTTCCATATGGCATTAGAAAATGATGAAAACTTGGAGAAGAATATTCCCTTTAGAAATGAACAATTCTAAACATTCTACTTTTTAAACCTTTAATAGTACATCATCGAAATTTGACTAAGTAGTGGTTGGTTAGGTTTTAATTTCCATTGCTTAAATTTCATTTTTGAATTCATTAATAGATTCAATACCTTGAAAAAACCTATCACACCTCACTTGTGCAATCTCAACAACTCACATTTGCGAAACCACTAATTCTTTTAAATTTCTAGCCAAATTTTGGGTAAAAGCTATCAAAAAAAGGTAGCTAGGAAAAATTCAAAAAGTATAATGTTTACACTATTGTGTTACGAATGCCATTGGAATAAGTAGGATACCCTCAACATGGGAAAATGAGTGTTTACGTGAATCTAAATGGTTACATTTATCAAATATAGGAGGTTATGTTTTTGGATGGTCCATGAATAATCAATAGAGGCACCACTCAATGTCATGATTAAGAAGGAATTGAGGGTCATCGATACATTTTAAGTTTATTTTTTGTAGGTTAGCAATGCAAATAAATGAGAATAAAAAATGATTGGATTGGATGAGATCGATAGGCCACAATGTAGTAAAAAAAAAAAAAACACTATCATCAGGCGTGTGCATGGTGATTAATGCTTATTGTTGTATACCCCTTCCCTTGGGCCTCTTTTCCTCTTCCCCGCTAATGAAACCATAACCCTTTTCATGTTGTCTCCATAGCAATGTTGGACCAAGTTATATTACATTTTGAAATAATATTTACATAGCTTGAGTACATCGTGGTATGCACTACCACATGGTACATAGAAAAACATGTTTCGCTGAATTAGATTCCTAGCCACTCATGGGTTAGGCCTTGGGCTTGAGCTATACACTAGGAATTGACATGAAATATTTGTATGAATTACACACAGGTTCATTTATTTAAGCTCATACAGTTTGACTCCCATCATCATAATAACTTATTTACAACTTATACATATTTGAATTGAATAGATCGAAGGGGTCAAAGGTGGACTAATTACATTGACATACTCCTATAATATTATCAACAAGGAAAAAAAAACAACTCCTAAATATGATCATCCAAAGAATAATAGACATTGGAAAATCCTAACTTATGAGTTACATTACTTACTCAAGAAATCAATGGATGCAAAACAATACTACTCCTTGCCTTGATAGGAGTTGTAGCTTTCAACATAGAAGCAACTACTATATATGGATCCCTTAAGGTTCCTATAAATGAAACATTACATCCTTTACAAGGAGAATCATTGGAAGTATTCCAAGAAGAAAGCAAGCATATTCATTACACTTTCATTAATGGGATTAGGAGTATAGGGATTGAAATTTTTGTGTAAATTGAGAGCCATTTGTGTGAGCCTTTCTCATAAAATATCAATTTCATATTTAGTTGCCACTATATAATTTTTTTCAAAGATATAGGAAAACTACCACGAATCATAGACAACCCATCATAATGAGATCAATAAAAGGCACAAGAATTTGTAGACATCAATGTTGTAAACCTTGCAACAATCTACCAACAACAAGGTAAATTGAGCACGCTATCTTTGCTTCCACAAAGTATTGACGAACATTAGGAATACAAATCCAAATACACAAGATTGAGGGTTCCTTAAGTCTAGAATAAATGCATTATTGCCAAGAATAAAACAAAAAATATTTAACGAATCAATATACATATTTACAATGCATACATAATATTCGAGTGTTTAATAAATGAAATGTCAATTTAGGAATGTACTATTGAGTATCCCACTTGTGTTGGTCCAAAGTATGATGATGACCACCAATTGTAATATTAATGTGTAAAATAACTAGTAATATTGAAATACAAGTTATAGGCCACTATTAAATTGGCAATAAAACTTTGGAAATGATGGTCTAAACTATCATCATACATGAATTAGCCCTTGACCACTTGTCAAAATTAAATCATTATAGAATTTTATAACTATATTAAATCTCTATATAACAAAAAAAAAGCATGTCAATGTTATTTATAAAATAAGCTAATAAAAAACAAATCCTAAACCATTAACTATACATAAATCCCAAAATTAATACATACTTTTTAGTTTACTATAAATTCTATTTAATAACAATTATTTTTAAAAACTTAAAAATAAAAAAATAAGAAAATGAACTTGTTCAAACTATTTATAAAATTGTTTTCAATATAGTCTCTTTCCACTTAATATTATAAATTGTATTCTATGATTATCGTTGTGAACCACTAAAAAAATATCCTAATGAATAATCATTATTTTTAATGATTAAAAAAAATTAACTTATAAAAGGATCTTCCAAAAAATATATGTTGTTTTTCTCCTATTCTGAAAACATTTATATAAATTTTTTTTGATTAAAAAGATAATCATATTGAATTAAAAAATTAAAAAATACATTTATATTAATTAAATCATAATATAGATTATTTTAAAATAAAAATTTTATTTTGATTACATAAACACATTTATATTAATTAAATAATAATATATGTTATTTTAAGATAGAAAAATATTTTAATTACATTATTAATTAACTGAACAAATCTCTTCACCACATAAGAATATAAGAGATTAATTAACTAGAAAATATCTCTGGATTTAACTATATCCAATCTAATTGGATATAATTAAAAACCTATAATAACACTTACAACAAATGAAAATGCAGAACTAATTATCTAATCTAAACTAATAATTTTCCTCCAAATATATGTGCTGACTACTAATCATTTTCCCCTACATATATGTACTAGCCATTAAATGGAGCAGCGTAATCTAATCATTTTCTTCCCCAACATGCCCTAATCAGATTCAGAAATGGCTTCGTCCGTTCCCTGTCCAAGGCGGTTTAACTCAGTTTCTGAATTCTTATGGATTTTGGCGACTAGCTGCTCCAGCGATGCCTCAACCTCTCGAAGAGTCGGTCGTTCATGTGGATCTCTTTTACTGCACATGACACCTATCTTCGCCAACAGCACAACAATTCCATGCCACATAAATTCACTTACATCATGTGATTCATGTTCTTCATTCTCTTCTTCCATTCTAATCTCCTCCACCAAAGTCGTGTCAATCACCTCCAACAATCTGTCGGGGAATGCATCGTCCACCCAACTCTGCAACGATTGGACGGGCGCCCTCCTGTACCATATTCTGTAACCAATTTTATATATATAAAACCTTTATTAGTGACTCATATATAAAACCTTTATTAGTGACTCATATATAAAACCTTTATCACTGACTCAAATATTTCCCATATAATCAATCTAGTGTATCAGTGTTTACCTGGTGCAATGTAACCAACAGACCCAATCACATGACTGGAGGTGTCCCCTGAGGCTGCTGCTGTTGTTGAATCGTTCATGAGGCGTGCAATACCGAAATCTCCAACATGAGCAGTCATCGTCTCATCCAGTAAAACGTTGGAAGGTTTCAGATCACAATGAACAATGGCCGGAGAACAGTGATGGTGAAGGTATGCCATTCCATGGGCCACGTCCTTGAGAATGCTCAGTCGTCTTTTCAGATCCAACCTGAAATTATTTTCCCTACAATGCAAATGCGTATCCAGGTTTCCCTGCGACATGAACTCCATAATCAAAGATTTGACCTGCAAACTTGAGCATACGCCCACCATTCTCACCAGATTCCGATGGCGGACTCTTCCCAACGTCTTGCATTCTTTTATCAGTCTCTTGTATGCACCTCCTGGTGTGGCAGACTCTATAACTTTGACAACAACGATTGTGGCGTTGTCTAATACGCCCTTATACACTGACCCATGGCCGCCACGCCCCACTAGGTTATCCGGGCTGAAACCATTAGTTGCTCTGTTCACCTCTTCCTCACTTACCATCTTCATCTCGCGGAGTTGGCTCCTCAGCATCCTCCCTAATCTCGCTGAAATAGTTTCCAACAATGCAGACTTTCTGCTACGCAAATATATCAAAACCATGATTAAGGCTAGGCAAAATACCAATAGCAAAGTTAGACCAACCGAAGTGGCCAAGATAACTACCCTTCTTTTGGAATCATGATGGTGCCTTGTCGTCAATTTACAATGAGGTAACTCTATCCATCTGCCACAGAGTCCACTGTTTCCTAAGAATGATGTAAAATTCAGTTTTTTGAAAGCTCCAGAGGATGGTACTTCTCCTGTGAAGTTATTGTATGACAAATTTAAATGCGTAAGCTTCTGTAATTTCTTTATAGAGGTAGGCAGGGGACCAGAAAGCTTATTGAAAGAGAGATCCAAATCTTGAAGTCCTGCAACTTGATCGATTGATGTAGGAATGGTGCCTTCCAATGAATTGTGAGAAAGATTAAGGTAGTCCAGTTCAGCGCAATTCACCAATTGGCCGGGTATGCTACCCGAAAAATTATTCGCTGAAAGATCAATTGCTTGAACCATGTGCATTCCTCCCAGTTCGGCAGGCACCCTTCCTGTGAGTGCATTATGTGAGACATTAATGTAGAACTGTAGGTTATGGAGGCTAGCCACTTTCCAAGACATCAAGCCGCTTAGCTGGTTGTAACTGAGGTCCAGAAGCTCGAGACTGGAACAATCCCCTATGCTGTCTGGTATATCACCACTGAATTTGTTATAGCTGAGATTTAATCTTCTTAGCTGCTGTAAACTTGCAAAAACATGATGAATTTCTCCAGAAAACGCGTTTTGAGAAAGGTCCAGTTCATACAGAGCTTTCAATTGACTGAATTGATAGGGTATATTACCTTCCAAGTTATTCCGGGAGAGGTCCAGCAGCTGAAGAGTAGACAGCCCTCCTAGTGCAGAAGGAAGGCTTCCAGAGAGCAAATTACCACCTAGATTTAACAGGAATGTCAGGCCAGGGTAACTCCAGACTTAATGAGCGAGAGAAAACTGATATTCATATTCATTAGGTAACCTATATTTATATATACAAATGAGACGGATCAGTTCATCTTCTGGATGACTGTCCAG
>APFE031716943.1:6505-18295 GCA_000404065.3 Pinus taeda | reverse complement strand
GGCTGAATATGTGGCAGCTACAGCAGCAACATGTCAAACAGTTTGGATGAGAAGGATGTTGAGGAGCTTAGGCCAAGAGCAGGCAAAAGCAACAGTGATTTTTTGTGACAATAGCTCATCTATTGCATTATCAAAGAATTCAGTGTTTCATAAGAGAACGAAACACATTGACACAAGGTTTCATTACATTAGGGAATTGGTGAGCAATGGAGAAATTGCCTTAGAACATTGCAGGACTCAAGAACAAGTTGCAGACATTTTGACAAAGCCACTGGACCATAAAAGCTTTGAATTTTTAAGAAAATGTTTGGGTATGACTGAATGCCCAGCAGCTGAAATTAAAGGGGAGTGTTGAAACCATAATTTCACCTGCCGTACGAGAACATTAAACGGCGATGCAAAATCAATTCCGGAAAACCACTTCACAAAACTATCAGCACATTTCGCACCGCTTTTGGTAAAAAGGTGTTTTTGTCAGAGGGCCTTCAAACACCCCGACTAGCTGCCACGCGTTCAGTGTACGAACTCAAAACCACCAACTCCCCGGAAGCTAAAGTTCGTTTGTTTTGTGTGAGGTTGGTGAGCGAATTGCGTCCAATTAGATCAACGGACAAGCATCATCAACAACCTACCCAAACGTTATTTTTACTTTTACGGCACGTTTTAATTAATGCATTTAATGAATTGGTCATAGTCGTAGGTAAAAATTTTAATTTTAATGTTACGGCATGTATGGGCATAAATTAAAATAGGCATGGGCGTAAGTAATTGTTTTTAAAATTTTAATGTTTTTTTATTATTCACGGGTGTGGCGTAGGTTCGGTTTTTACGGAACAAGTAAAACCATATTTTGTAGTTGACCATTTTGTAAGTGTAAGAAATGTAAAAAACGCACAGCAGTGCAGAGCAAAGGCGAATATGTGAATGAAGAAAACCAGGGGGAGGTTTGTATCAAAACCATGAATTGTTTCACACAGCAGTGAAAAGGTAAAACTGTAAATCCTTGTAATCTTTGTTTTCACACAGCAGTGAATGTAAATGAAATTTTTACACACAGTGTTGTAAAATTTTAAAGGAGACAGAGTAATTTCTTTTGTAATGTTTGGTGAATCCCTCTGAGTGAAAGAGGATGACTATGTTCTCAGTAATTTTATTTTAATCAATAGAAATCTTTTATGGTGGTGCAATACTATGTTTTGTGTAATTTCTTTTAAAGCTTCCCTGTGCACAAAAGATCCTGGAGTAAAGGAAATAGAGCATGTATTCAGTTTGTTTGTTTGTTTTTTGGGATTTTACCAGAAAAAATCCCAAACATGGTACTCCTTATAGTCCCAAAATTTCAACGCTGAGTGTGTCCTAAAAATTGCAAATTCATGAAATATTTGAAAATCTGAACTCTTCTCCATCGAATTCCCAAATATTTCCCAAATCTGCCACCTAAATAAGAATCACTCTAATAGAATAAGAGAAATGAAGTAGTAAATGTTCAATGATCAGTTTTACCCGGGAAAAACAAGAGAAATGAGACTACTAATGTTCAATTCCAACGAATTCCCATCGATTTCATTGGCATTCAAGGATAACTCAATTTTAACCAAAATATTTCATCCAATGTTAGAATTTCACATCTGAAATAAACGTCAAATATTCTAACAGTGGATAAAATTCAGCGTAATATTTTATGTTGCATACAATCATGAAACCAGGACTAACACAGTCAGTATTTCCATCCTTTAGCCTGTATTTCTTTTCACAAGACAGGCTAGACATCTCACATAACAAAATTAATACGGTCATATATATATATTCTTATCTATATATATAAGAAATATATATACCTTATATTTGCGTGGTTTACATTTTGAAATTATTATTCTTAATTTCATTTAGATATATATATATATATATATTTCTTATCTATAGATATAAGAATATATATACCTTATATTGCGTGGTTTACATCTTAATTATATATATAATATATTCTATCTATAGATATAAGAATATATATATAAGAGGGTGGTTTACATTGAAATTAATATTATTCTTAATATAATTTAAGAATAATATCTACCTTATTTTTAATATATATTTATTTTACGGTCTATAGTTTTTTTATAATTTATTAATACATAGTCTATAGCTCTTTTAAAATTTATTTTCTATAATATATTGTTTGGTTAATAATGCATTTATCTTTTTGTTTGATTGTATCTTAATCCAATAGGTGTTAATAAGTTGAATTGATTAACCTCCAATCTTCACTTTTTATTTATATGTTTATGTAAATGTCATAGATTTGCGGACTTTGAGTATCATAGTTTCATTATCAATGTGTGACATATTCCTATGTCAAGGGGTTTCAATAATGTAGTATCCTAGAATGTTAACTTTATTAGCTATGCTTTGATTTTGGCGGTGGCATGAGTATTACATTTGTTTACATTAGAAGTTTCTTGACCACCCTGCAGAACGTGCTCATATAATTTGCCATCAGTTGCATAGGACATTTGTTCTTGGGCCTATTGTTGATCTTCCTACAACTTGATCCAATGGCTTAGATTTCAATATGGTGGTTAAGGGTAACCAACCCACCCTCCGCCTTGTTGCTCGACCGGTTATTCTGCAATTTCGTTGTAGGCTTCCAAGGTCTACAACTAACCCTAATGGAGCTAGGGTTTGTGTTAGCTTCCTTCGTCCCACATCTATAGGTACGCTAATGGTTACCAAGTCAATCTCGTTACAGTTTTCTTGTAATTCTGTGCTTGTTCTTCCCACAGTCTTATAATAGTTTTCATGTTATTCCACAAGTAGCCACAGGGTTACATATTCCTTCACTGTCGTTTAGGAGTGGAAGCTCGGCGACCATCCGCACAGGTGAAAAGAATTCTTTGAATCAGATTATCCCTTTTCTCCTTAAGTGGGTTAATGCATTTTCTAATGAATAGAGTTTCTCAATTTTCAGTGGATCGATGGTGAGCATTCTCTAGTTCCCTAACAGGTACTACACCCTCAGTGACTATAGCCTTTTTTTTCATACATATGAGTATGAATGAACTGTGCTTTCTGGTTACATGCAGGTTAGGTTCTTCCTACTCTTACATTCTTCGAGGTTTCCTTTGTTAAAGGCTTACCATTGGATTTACTTTACCTTCATTTTCCAATTTCTACTTACTCCCTCTCTCATTTCAGCACGATGATTTTCAAAAGAATAAATGCACGTTCTGAACCAAGGCTTCTTTGGGTTTAAGTGATACGTTCTACAGACTTCTGGTTACATTATAGTGACCCTAGGGGGCTTCCATAAACACTTATACTGTTGGAAGGGTTGTCAGCATGAACTGTTTAATTTCTCTTGAACCAAGGGTTTATACCGAATTTCTTATGTTTAAAAAAAGGTTGTTCCATAAGACATTTGTAGTTTTGACAAATATTCATAATCATTTTCTGTAATTCGAAATACAAAATTTTTTAGTTAATTACTACCTACCTGATGGCGGTCGGTAATTATTCTTAGATTTTGGTATGTTTATTCCCCGGTCTTTTGTGTGATTATGCTCCAGTGGTTCGATCTACACTAAGAATTTTTCTTTAGTCTGATATGCAATGAACTTGTGTATCCATTTGATGTTGCATGTATAGGTTTGATTTTTTTTAATGATATAATGACACAAATTCTTTATTTGTTAATGATGTAACAAAAGTATAGGGTTGTTATTTCTCAAGGATCCTTTTTGTCATCTGCTAAACTGTATATAACTATGTTCAGCATTGTGTAGTTTTAACAATTACTTCTAGCCTTTGTTCCTCTAGTTTATATTTAGATATATCTTCTTTCTTGCGTACATAGTTCTAAATATTATAGCAGCATTGACATCTCTAGTTTACATGTAGTTCGTGTTTCGTTGCAGTTAAGATACAATGACACTTGTTATGAGTTTTCTTTATGCATTACCTATAGTAATATTTACCAATGTTAGGTAAAGAGGCGGGATCTGAGCTCCTTTCGGACCCGTCTATTGCCCTTGTGGTGCAGAAGTAATAATGCTTATAGGGTTTTAGACTGCTCCTTAAAAAAACCTCAGTTTGTCGGTTTGGAGTTTAACTGGTTCCCACCTTTCTATTATTATTTTTATTATTAGTATTAGTATCTCAATGACCTTCGAATTTCTGGGCAAAATTTCTTTCAAAACACTCTATTCCTTCTTCTTAACAGTAATTATTGGATTGCAGCTACTTCTAAATTAGTAAGTATCCTACAATCCTACAATTACTTCATCAATCATTTCCATATTCAGAAGTTAAAAAAAAATATATGGAGATCATTACTATACAGAAATATCATACATAACCACAAAAATTGTCTTTGTTATAGACTCTCTGCTTCCTATAAACATTAGTAAATATTCCATAAGAGAAATCCTTATCTCGGAACATTTACAGAAGTCACATAAGTTTTGGAAAAATAGATGCACTTATTTCTATTAATCTAGACTGTCAGGGAATCCAGCCAAGAAAAACATTGTTCCTCCCAACCAACGAGAATGGAAATTACATCTAATTCTACCTTGAGCCTTTCAATTCCAAAATAGGAGATAGACATAGCAAATAGACATTGATATTTAAAGGTTTTTTATTTGGCATTAAGACTACCCAATCTAGCCAAGAAACTTTCAATCTCACAAGTCTTTCTCGAGATTTTCCATTGGCTCTCAATCTAGGTCAAGAAATCTAGGTCAAGAAATATCCTAACCAACAACCTCCTGCCCACCTTAACAACGTCCTATTCAAGATTTCTTACAATTTACTTCTTCTCTCTTAACAACGTCCTATTTGATTTCGTACAATTTACTTCTTCTCTCTTTTCTTCATTCACTTACTTCTTCTCTCTTTTCTTCATTCACGATGCCTCTTCCTTTTCTCCACCTCTTCCTTTTCTCCTTTTCTCCACCTCTTCCTTTTCTCCACCTGCCTTCTTTGACTTATTTTCCCACCCAGATGTTTTATCTCTAGGGAGAGAGAGAGGAAGTAACTATCTCTAACTATCTAGTAATTGCAAATTTCTTCTAGAGTATTTTCTCATGAATTCCAAGACTTGTCATAAAAAAAAATGAATTAAAACAAAACTTTTAAACATTAAAGAAGTAACTATCTCTAACTATCTGGTAATTGCAAATTTCTTCTAGAGTATTTTCTCATGAATTCCAAGACTTGTCATAAAAAATGAATTAAAACAAAACTTTTAAACATTAAATTTTCTCACCTGAGGTGGTTTACCAAGTCTTTGCGGTAAAAGTAAATTAAATATTTACTTTTGACCGAGGGGTGTTACATCTTCCCCCCCTTCTTCCCCCCCTTGAGCCCCCCCTTGAGCGCCTTCAAGATGGCTGGAATATTCTTCGTGTATAAAATATTTATTTTCATCTTCCTAGGTAGTACCCTGGCTAAATGCTTGTTTCTGTAGCATATGTTTCTCTTATTGAGATTTTTCAAAGGTTCGATCAAGATTACTTTGTCCAATTTGACCTACATTCACAATCCTTATGGTCATTAGTTTCCATCAATCATCCTTTAATAACATATATATATATATATATATATATATATATAGTCTCCAATCTTCAATTACAAACACTTTCAATTGTTATTTATATACCCAGCAAAGGTCATCAGCATGCATCACAACTCAACAAGGGTCATTAACCTACACTCAATAAGAGTTAGCAAAATCATTGTAAGCTCAGAGTTTTAAATTCTTTTACTTACCCAATGGTTATGCCAATTGACAAAGACCCCACCACATGTGTTTTCTGGATAAATTCTTTCTGTGGACATAAGAAAACTCCCTAGACCTAATGGCTTAGTCTAGAAACAACCAAGACAAAACTAGAATGATTTACTTAGAGATGTTTGAAGTATGGGAAGAAAACCTACTTGGAATCTAATGCAAGCTTCCACTTTCTCTCGGCTTGTTACGTCTGGCTCCAACTCCAATTTATATAAGTGGAACCTGCAAATTATCAAAAGAAAACAATAGAACCAAAACATAAAAATAACATATACAAACAACTCTAAACAAGAAGCCAAGGATTCATGTTCTACACATGCATAAAAAAGACAAGTATAGGAGAAACAATGCACTTTTGTATTAATAATGACAAGAAAGATTACAACCCTTGTAGGCCTTGACCTTGTAAATCTCTCCTAGCTATCTTGTCCTTCCTTTGCCACAATAGTAAGCCTCCATTCACACCTCAATCACATGGATGGATTATGGACCTCTATGCACAAATGAGAAACATAAGCGCATACTTTGGAGTCTCCTAAAGAAAATCTAGACTCTATGGGAGGCATTGAATTTATAGGGTAAATGAGGCGGTTTTGGATTTACCATTCTAGGGCTTAGATCCACATTAGAGGGAGGTAATTGCTAGGAAATAAGAGATAGGACCTCAATAGTAGGAGATCGAGATATGATCCAACAATAAATAGTTAAAACCATTCTGGAAGCTTCTAGAGAGAGAAACTTCGAAATTAATTTTTATTTTTCCTCATTTCCAAGTGTCCATCGCACTTTTTATGAAAGCCTACCTATGCTAACCAGCGCAGTTTCCATGTTTGTAGCCTGTGTTAGCGTAGTTTATCTTAAACGAAGGTGAGATTATCCACAAAATTAGGGTTTTTAGCCAATGTAATCCAGGATTCTTGTAACTTCTGGAGAGTGAATACCTTTGGCTTTGTAATGTATGATTGTAAAGTGTCAATGGATGATGATAGTTTCGGGTTCAGGGCCATTTGTTTGGATGCGACAAAATGACCTATAATAGATTCCCCCTATAGTACAAAGTCAAGTTATGGTCTGAGTGCAGCTTCAGAGGAGTGATCATACGGTTGTCTGACCACTTTGTTACCCCAGTGTACAGGTTGATATTCGAACAAGATCCACCCTGCATGTCAGAGGAAGTGATGAAGGCATTGTTAGGCATTGCAGATTGGTATGCCTCACCATCCGACACATTCATCCGAGTGTTTAGTGTAGAGAAGCCTCTACATGTTATGCCAAAGTTTGCTTTGGACATGCTTATCATGCAGGAAGTTGCATATCATATCTTAGCATGATTGATAGCAAGACTATAGCAGAAGAAAAAGGCACCTTGGCGAGCTCTTCCGTTGCGGATTGGGTTATATGAGATCAAGAGCATCAAACAGGAAGTTATCAAAGATAAACAAATGAAGAAGTATCCATTCAACTTCCGAAGCTTCAACCTGTATGACCCACATTGCATTGTGAGGGACACTGCATGAGAATTCAGTTCAGCTGGATCCATGGGGTATGTCATTGGGCCATGGAAGACACATGGAGGTACTGCCACAATTCCTCCAAACCCAATGAATAGGACAAGTTCGTCGTAGAGTGGTTAGCACAACAGCATGAAGCACCATCATAGGAAACACCAGCAGTAGTAGCAGTAGCAGCAACAGCAGAGGCAGCAGAACCCAGCATACATGTGCGCGACAAAGGGAATAGAAAGATTGTCGACCGCATGGAGGAGCAAAAAAGCTGCAAGTTTCGAGTAGATCCACTAGTAGAACAAGCAGCTAAGGCTATTCAAGAAAAGAGGGAGCAGCGCGAGAGGCATATCGCGCGAAGGTAGAGGGAGAAGAAGAGAATGGTAGAAGCAAAGGAGGAGTTGTACGAGCTGAGAGAGCAACTCCATAAAGAACAAGAGTTGTGCCAACATGAGAAGGAAGTGCATCAACGACAGATTTAGCACGAGGCGCATCAAGTGTAGACAGACAAAGCAGTGCCTGTACAAGCAATTGATTCTTCTGAACAGCTAGCATCTAGCGACAAGGTGAACCCTTGCAGGGGCAAGTCTTTGCTCATGAGATAAAACAAGCTCTTGAATAGTTGGATGCAGACATGGAGCAGCCGAAGTTGGAACAGGACACTAACCTCATGCCTCACCACAGAGAGGTCGACTCACTTGCTTTAATGCATCCAAACAATGAGCAAGTCTTGAATGACAAGGAGGCACTGAGATCCTTGGTGGTCAACCAAAAGAAGAGATGCACAACAACTTCTTTGATGAATCTCAAAATAGAGTTGTGCAGCCTGACAGAGGACAAGGACCTAGCTGCTTTCGCTGATGCAATTAGAGTGTATGTTGAAGCCACTAGCTCTAGTGTTCACTTCCTCATAGCTAAGAATGAGCGAATGGCGAAGGAACTACAGGTGACAAAGCAAGGAGGAGACTTGGTGAAAATGTCTGCCCAAGCTAAACTGAAGAAGGCAATACTAGATGAAGTATTTTCCTTGGACACAGTCATCTGAGCATTGTACTCCAAGTTCAGTATCATACATCAAGCAGTCGTTCACTTTCACAGATGGCCGCATCGATGTGTGAGAAGAGCTCACAACTTGAAGAACATACATGTTTTGATTGACAACATGAAGGCATGGACGATGAAGTACAAGGGAGCCCTACTACATTTGCCCAAGATGATGAGGGCCAATGCGATTGAGCTACAAGCGCATATCCGGAGTCAGATCCGAAACTATGAGGACCTATCACAACTCATCACTGGCATACATGCTTCCCATGCACGAGTACTCAAGAGCATGGAGGTTGTTGTGCACACATATGCGATTCCATCACTTGGGACTCTCACCCAAGCAAAGACCAAGAAGTAGGTCCAATAGGAGCTTGACTCATACTTCGACGAATTGATGCGCGTTGCCACCAATCCAGACTTGCATGTTAGTACAAACATCATGCGCAAGTATGTTGCTAGTCCGGCCACATTAAGTACAATGATGCGGATACTTTCAGATGAGTTGGATAGAGGAGCCCAAGCAGTGTACCTAGATGCCATGGAGGCAAGGTTCAGGTTCTAGACAAATGTCACGGCAGAATACACAGACACTATCAGAGACTACCAATCTTGGCACCAATATGTTATGGTTGATCAGCATGAGGATGTCGAGCAGCTGGACTTCTATAGTTATCTAAGTCAGAGTGGTGTCTAGTTTGGCTTGTTCAAGTCGTTGTTCAAATGGGTACATGTGCATTGTAATGTTGAGTCATGCCAAGTGTAAGTCAAGTGTCAAGAGTGAATGTAACAGTCATAGAGTAGGTGAAGAGTCATGAGGGTAGTTGAACGGTCACAAAGGGGAATGTCAAGGGTCACACCACCCTTTGCTATAAATAGTCCCTCATAACTCATTGTATATGCTTTTGGTCAGCCAAGCTTCTACTAAGACTATCTTGAAGAAGACTTGGACAGTATTGTAACGCGTGTTATAAACATATTTTGGCACTGCAACCCCAATCATATATGTTGATAAAACAAGGGCTCTTTAACCCCTAAAAGTGTTGTCTCATACCCTAAAGGATCATGGTCAACTGATTACATCATTTCCCAAGAAGTTCCACCTGAAAAACTACTCAGAACTGGCCAAAACTGGACCATACTGACTGCTCCATGGTCAAGGTATGATGCATACTGAAAGAGCCTTCTATGGGGTGCAATGAGTGAGAATAGACAAATGGTAGAGACAGTTTGCTAAGTGGATGCTCATAGAATCTTCCAGAAACTTCTCCTATGACACTTGCCTCTCTGAATTCACCCAGGGATGAGTAAGAGATCAATGAAATCTCCAAGTGGAACCAAGAACTATCAATGGAATGACACTAATTAAAAACCTATAGCTGACTCACCCCCTTGCAAGACAACTATATAGGGATCCCTCATCTAAGAGATCTAGAGGCTGGAATTTTGTAATTTGTAAGGAAGTGTTGTTGGTTTCTCTTTGAGACATTGTATTGTTGGGTGATCTTGCTTTTCATGAGGTGAAGAGGGCTTTCATGTTGGGAGGATGATGCTAGATCAGACAGCTGGGTTGTAATCCTCTCTTCTACTATCAATAAAGTTATTTGAGTTCTCCTCCATATACTTGTGTATTTTTGAATCTTTCTATTTGTGAATGCAATTGTATGGTTAATGTATTTCTGATTCTGCATTGTTTATGGTATTATAGATCTCTATGCTTTGATGATGTTTTGTTGCTTTGCCTCTACAGGTGTTCTCTAAAGCAGGACAAGTAAGAAAGGAGTGGCAAGCTCTATCAAGGGAGAAAGGAAACAAGCAAGGAGCCAAGCGAAAGGTTCAGGTTGGAGCTCTCTACTTCTCTCTTATCTATCATACATAAAGGAAATCACAAGTTACTTTGATTGTTTGTTTCTAAGATAGCTACCCATCATAGTGGGACTAGCAGATCGAAAAGGCACTAGTTTTCCCAGAAACAAAATGGCGACTCTGCTGGGGAGCAATTAGTTTGTTTGTTTGTTATTGTTGTTTGCTTTATAAGCTACAGACAGAGCCTGAAGTTAAGCCATCTAGCCTTCGAACTGCACTTGCTATGCAAGTGCAAAGTAGATCAACGTTGCTTCAGTCAATCTCCGTGTTGGTTTATGAGTTGAACATCTGACTTGCAAACATCCTAAGTGCCCTGGTGGTAGCTCAATAACCTCCTAAGATCATACCCCTATACTTTGTTTTCACTGTCTATCATAACTTAATAGCTGAAATAACTGAACTTAGCTGCAAATTTTGAGCACAAACCAAACTCAGTTTCGTTCCTTGGCCCATCGCACTGTCTGTAACTGGCAACCTGTATGCATCGCACCTCCCATGTGTTGCAGGTGAGATGCATCCTTGTTTCCCTTAAGGACAGGTGCGATGATTGAATGATATTGTTTTCCTCCTAGGAAATTCGTTTTTTCTCCTTGTTTTCAGCTCTATTCAGTAGTTTTGTTGCTTATGATTAGTATATCATTGTTGAAGCCTTCTTCCTTTACATTATTCAACCTCCATTGATCAGGAATTGTAAATGTTTTTTAATGTATTTTTCATAATTGACAATCCTCCTTTGTCAAGAGTAGCTTAATGGAGCTGTCGTCTTTTGATTCAAAAGTGTTGTAACTATCGTTTTGAGTCAAGAAGAAGAGTGTCATAAAGTCTTCCTCTTTTAGATAGTTGATTGTACTTTTGTCATTGTATTTGATTTGAATTTTCAATATTTGAAGTGTCGAAAGCAATTTTCCATTCAGAATCAAAAGGGTCGTTTTAGTCTTCCTTTCATTTTGAAAAGAGATTGTTGAAGTGTCGCTTTGAAGAAAATAGTTCAGATCTGTACTTAGTTTTCCTTTTTGGCATTCTCACAATTAAGGAAATGGAAAGACAAATACATGCATGTGCATTTTCATTTAGACTTCTTGCGGAAAATGATTTAGGAAAAGTGCATTTAGTCTGTCCTCTTTGCTCTCTGTTGAAAGAATCGTACTCTTCTTTCCTTAGTAGCTAGGGTTTTCTTTGCCAAAAGAAAACAAACGACTGTTTATCATTTTAGATTGCATATTTAGGAATTTTACATCTACATCATGCGGTGAACCTTGAAAGACAAACTTCTAAGAAAGATCAACTCTAAAATAAACCTCAATGAACATAAAAACACTTTGGAACCTAATGCAACACATGTAGAAGTCTAGGCTAGAGACGTGTTCTGGTGTCGTAAAACCTCGTAACTATCATTTTCATTGAAGGTTGGGTGATTCTTCCTCTTTGATACGGCAAGTGCCAGTATAGACTTGTGCTCCCCGTACTGTCGAGTATATATTGGGAGATTGTAGTTTTTAACCCCGTACAAAAATTACCTGCATACGAATTCTAAATCACAGGAAAAAATAAAAATGCAAGAGCATAACACATAAAACACATATACACAGA
>APFE031716940.1:543-10968 GCA_000404065.3 Pinus taeda | reverse complement strand
GCCCTCGAGCAGTCCATCCTCCTCATTTTCATCTCATATCCCCTAGGTTGTTACATATATATATGGTCTTATTAAAATCATTTACATTACAAATTTTGTAGAATGGGTTTACAATGACTCAAGAGTTGATGGCTCGTGATCTTGATCTTTTGAAGAAAATAGGGTAGCACTGCTTTCTTGGAACTTTGACAAAATGTGTTCAACGAGGCCCACAAAATAGATGGGTCTCCTATCCCAAAGAGTGTGAGGTCCAATTGGGACTTCACACTAGGGATACCCCCTACTGTTGGTGGAATATTTGGCACCGTTAATCAAGAGGGAGGAGAGTTACATGTTGTTCAATCATTAGAGGAAATTTCAGCCTAAAATTGCCGATGAAATTTCTATGTCATCATATGTAAACCAATTTTATTTAATTGTATTTTTAGCTTATCTCCTTATAGAGTTACTCAAATGTCAAGTGTAAATAATTGTTAGATGCAAAATTAAATTTCACATCCAACACGTACCCATTATGCATACTTATGAGAAGACTCACATTGATAAAAAAAAGGAAGATACATTAAAAAAATGTGTTCGACATGTTTTTTTAATGTATATTCAATTTTATCAATGTGGTTCTCCTCGAAAATATACATAATGGGTACTAGTTGGATATGGAATTTAATTACACATCCAAAAAAATGTCCATACTTGAAATTTGAGTAAACTTATAAGGAGATAAGCCAAAAATACAATTAAAAAAAAAATAGCTTTCTTCTCTTCCCTCCAAAATTCATAACTCTTATTTTATTATTTTAACTATGATTTTATTATTTTTCCTTAGAATGACACTTTTAGTGAGAAATTTCCTCTAATGTATGAAATCTTTCTTGATATTTGATCAAGTTTCTTGTGATAAGATAGACTTCCTCTTCTTATCACCAATGGATCCTTTGATTTCCATTCTAAATATAATGTTTACAAATCCATATTGCGAAGAGAGACTCCCTCTCGATCCCATACTTTAATTATTTTCCTCTTCCTACATCACTATATCTTCTTTTGGTGCCTCTTTTGTTGGAATATTTTCCTCTTCATATTCCTTTTTCTTTTTCTATTTCTTTCTTCCCTCTATATTTTCATTTACCCTTGGTCTCTTTTCACCCCCACCTTATTTCCTTTGTTTCTCTTGCTAAAGAACCAAGTCGTAGTTTTCATCTGTGTTCCCTAAAGTTGATGGATCTTGTGAGCTTTTGCTCATCCTTTCCTTCCTATTTGTTACCGTTACAAAGCCCTCCTTGTCCACTCGCTAGGAATTTTGTGTATACTATTGATTTTGGTTTTATTCGAATTCTTGGAAGAAATGATCATACTCATGAAATTTATGACATATAAAAAGGATTTGTTCATAGCCTATGGACTTCTCCTAAAACTTTTCATGGAAACTAATTTTTGGAGTGCTTTAGTTAAATATGAACACACACATAGCCACTCATATGTTGTCTAATTTCCTAGTGTAGTCACTTTCAGATGTCACTATGAATGGCCCAATAGAATTACCATTCTTGCAACATTGAGTATAGTGTGAGCTAAATTTTCGTCGAGTTGAAATTTTATTTATTAGTATTGAATCTCTCCTCCCACAGCTTCATACATAACCATTCCAATTTTAAAAAGTATGGTCTTCCCTAGAATATCATATCCTTGTCTTCCACATTATTGAAAATAATAGTGAAAATTACTTTTTGGCCCAACTTTTGTTCTATATCCCCTTTAATTTTATAGTACTTCTGAATCCACCCAATTATCGTTCTCTTTGATGACCAAATTCCATTGAATTTACATATTAGTGTGTGATGCTTCATGTACTGAACAATTTCCCATAATTTCATGGAAATGATTTCAAGTATTGGGGGTATTTGTACTTTATGGGAGGCATGATCGAGTGTTTGTGGCCCCCTTCCATTGTTGACTAGTAATTTCTAGGTTGGATTTTTCCTTTTCCTTCTCTTTTTGAGGAGATTACAATCCCAAATCATGGTTGGAGTTTCTTTTACATCAAAATTTCTTGATACATGAAGTGTATGCCTCAACCTACATCTTTTCACCACGTTATTGAATGAAGACCCTTCCCTTACGCCATAGGGGGGGCATGAGAAGTTAGCCTATCTGCAACAAGAATTTAACCCTAGATTGAAATCCCAAGATCAAATCAGGTTAGCTCCCCTATCACAACGTTACTTTCACTCTATATATAAAAACAAATATTAAATATTAATACAAATCTTAATACACTATTAATCTTAAATATATTGGTTCATTGTTAGTTTGTTGCATTTACAATGCTATGTATTTGTATGTCAAATTTAATTATAGTAAAATTAATTTTAATAAAAAATTTCATACTAATTTTATTCCCCTTGGTATAGAGGGAGGTACACAAGGGAATAATGGGATGTAATAATATAATAAATAAATAAGATATATTTAATAAATAAAGTTTTTAACCCACATTATGCAAGGGAACACAATTAGTTAGGGATTAATGTGATAAGTCCATTGTATTGGATGTATGGTATTGAGAAATCCATGGTGATTACCTATCATATTGTATGTATGAAGCCTATATAGAGGTTAGAGACTCTAGAGTGAGGGATGTTGAGTATTGTTTTGTATTGTCAAACATATGGCTTGAGGCATGTTCTCCTTCCTTAAGGAATAATTACATGGCATTGCCATACCTCAAGATTTTTATTAATAAAGAAGCATTTTTTCACATTGTTTCTCTAGTATAGTTTGCACTTTTATATATTTGTAGGTCAGATCTAGATACCACTTGTAGTAGATCTCATGTGCAAATATATCAAATTCTCTCATAAAATAAACCCAAGAGCCAATACACAAATAAGATAGAAATACTTCGCTTTATTAATCAAACCCTTAATGTGGGGCAACGCTCTATTCAATGAACCAGATCACTCCATAAACTAATGCATGTCAATAGAAATAATACTCGACATCCCTCATTCTCTAGCATCTATATAGGCTTCATACATATAATACCATGGGTAATCACCATGAGCCTCTCAAAATTATATATTCATTACAACTAGCTTATCACACTATTTGTGGTCAACTATATTCAATACTTTTAAATAAGATACATTAGAGAAGAATGTTGTGGGCAAAACTATGGGTTATGAAAACTTGGAGCCCAAAAACCTCAATCTTCAAATTTACTATTTTATCTCATTTTTTTTAATAGTTAATTATTAATTTTTATTATTTTGCTTTGTTTTGTTTTTTATTTTTTATTTTTTATTTTTAATTTAATCCATTTATATTTTTATTAAAGAATGTCATGGGCAGAACCATGGTTGGCAAAGCTTAAAAGCCATAAACCTCTTTCCATAAATATACTATTTTATCTCAATTGTATTAAAATTATTAATTTTTATTTTATTTTATTTTTAAATCTAATTTCACTATTAAAGAAGAATACAGGGTGGAAAACTAAAAATAGTAAAAACATAAAACCCAAAAACCTAATAAATTTATCTTTTATATGGATTTTATTTTAATTAAATAATAACAGTGGGCAAAACAAAAGATTATAAAAATATAAAACCCAAAAATTTAGTAAATTTAGGTTTTATATGGATTTTATTTTAATTGTTAATTTATTTTAATTTAAGGAAGAGGCCCCTTTGTATTTTTTAGTTTAAGGAAGAGCATTACCTAAATGAGTGAAATCGCTTTCTGGGCTAGTGCGTTTCATTTTAACTCAGTAACTCAGCAAGTGCGTTTTTATCTTTGACTCGGTAGTTTTGATATCTGAAGCACTTCGTGGCTCATCAGAAGAATAGCGTGCGTTTTTATCTTTGACTCGGTAGTTTTGATATCTGAAGCACTTCGTGGCTCATCAGAAGAATAGCGGTCCGGTGCAGTGGGTGGTCCGCATGATCAGCTAATGCGCTTCATTTTTAACTCTGCACTATTTTTTTATTTTATGCAATTAAGCTGGTGCGTTTCATCCTTGTCTCTGTAGTTTTACGATTTTCTGTAAATCAGCTAGGCCGTTTTATTTTTAACTCTGTTGTTTTAATATCTAAAGCACTTTCGTTTCAATATCTGAAGCACCTTGTTTTAACTATGTTGTTTTAATATGTGAAGCACCTTGTTTTAATATCAGAATAATAGCAGTCCGGTGCAGTGGAAATTATGGAAGGAGAAAGCCGAAGAGGACGAGGAGAAACACGTAGAGCAGGGAATACCAGCCGCGGTAGGGGTACCTCAAACGCTTCCTCCTTGTCCCGCAGTAATGCTCGGAGCAGAAGTAGAAGTAGGAGTGTGGATAGTGACAGGAGGAGGAGTATGGATAATGACAGGAGAAGGAGAAACAAGAGTAGCAGTAGCAGTAGTGTAGATGGTAGGATCATTAGTTCCAATCACCCGAGTGATGATAGTGACGTGAGCAGCATCAGGAGAAACAACAGTAGCAGTAGCAGTAGTGTAGATGGTAGGATCATTAGTTCCAATCAACCGAGTGATGGTAGTGATGTGAGCAGCATCAGAAGACGGAGACCACTACCTGCTTCCTCATCTAATCCTGCAACTGTTACACAGCTGAATTACATCACAAGTAACGTAGCTGTTGCAACTGACAATGCGAGAACAGAAGCAGTACCTGCTGTTACTTGGGAACGAGTTATACGTTCGCGCGAAAGAAGCGAAGAATTTTGTTGGGAAAGAGGAGAAGAATTTACAGTTGTAGCTACAGTAATACGACGTCGCGAAACAGGGGAACCAGTTGTACCTATAACAATAATACTACGTTCGCACGAAAGAAGAGAACCAGGTGTACCTATGACAATAATACGCGATGCTCAGTCCGTCCGACAGGCCGATGGAGCCGCCGTGCGGCAGTTGCCCCGCGTAATCATTTCTGAACAACATATCAATGATGATAATAATTCAATGTGCTCAATTTGCCTGGAGCAATACATAGTGGGAGAGGACTCGCGGGTTATGCCATCTGGGCATATGTACCACGAGACGGAAATATTTAGATGGCTGGAAAGGCAACATACATGTCCTTTCTGTCGATTCGAGATGCCAATTCAAGGCTGATTGTAACAGATTTATCAATTCAGTCTTCTAAAAGGTATTTGGAATGCATCATACATTATACTTTATCATCTCTGTTTGTGGGGTTGTTGGAATATGTTGTTGTTGTTGGGTGGGTGTTTCTTTCTCTGCATTTTCTTGCTTATTATGGGCATCTGAAAATGACAATGCTTTGATAAAGACCTGGTAACGACAATGGTGGGGTTGTTGATTGAGGTTTCCACATATTTTTTCTAAATTTTTTCTAAATTTCATTTTTTGTGATACAGGAACAACAGAAATAACAAGAAATAAACTAATATTAAAAATGAAGTTGTAGGAATTTCTGGGTTTTTCTAGATTTGAAGCTGGAGCTTCCCCGCCACAAAACCTTGGAGTTAACTTCCGCTAATTTAAAACCGTTCCCGCTCTAACCTGGAAACATAACACTCTCCCTCAAGATAACTACGGATTTCTTTCCCCCGATCTATATCACCGCTCTCATCTTTCTCAACCATCCCTCCGTCGGGGTTTTCTGGAAGAGGTAGGGAAGATTGGGGGCCCCTGCCATGACATGAAATGCTCGGCTTCTGAATGCTCGGCTTCTGAAATGACATGACAGATTTATCAATTCAGATTTTGACTATGAACACTGAATAGTTCGAAACCGATGATTAATGCAATTTCTCCGTAACGTAATACTGACTCTGAAAGATTTTTCGTTTCACCCATTTTCGTTAGGGTTTGCTGAAACAATTTAACCTGGGAAAGATTTTTCGTTTCAACCATTTTCGTTAGGGTTTGCTGAAACAATTTAGCCCGGGAAAGATTTTTCGTTTCACCCAATTTCTTTAGGGTTTGCTGAAACAATTTAACTACTATGCTTCGGATGATATGGGCAATGCCTAAAACCTACGAGGTTATCTGGCAAACCCTTTGTTCGTTTGCTTTTTTGGTTTTTAATGGCTAATTCTTCGCTGTATAACTTCATTATTTGTGAATATCTTGAGTTTCATTTTATCTTTAAAATATTGTGTGATATTTTCAAATGCAATGTGTTTGGTTGAAAAAGAAATTTAAAAAGTTTAACGGATATTTAGATTTTTTTTTAATCTATTTAAAATATGTTTAAAATGTTTTAAGGGTTAATTTTCAATTGTCATAGATTTTGTTTTGCCATGAATTTTGTTTTGCCATGAAGTATTTTCATTTGCCATGAATTTTGTTTTGCAATGAAGTATCTATTGAGTTTATATGTAAGTTTGAAAACCATTTCCTAGCATCTCTTTCTAAAATTTGAAAAAAAATATTTGTATATGCATTCATGTTTAATGGTTAGATTATCAATGCACTCTTGAAAGGCAGCAATATGATATTTTGTTGATTTTTCACTTTCCCCATCAAACTTAGGAAGTATGTTTAAATAATTCTCAAGCATGTCATGTATCTTTCAACTAATTTTGAGAGGCCCATACCTTGCAACTACCCATGGTGTATTTGGCTTTCATTTATGTGTTAAAAAATAAAAATTGTAGCTTAGAGGAAAATTGGTTTGAAAATGGGAGAGAATGAAACTAGAAAGGGTGGTTACTTTCCAATGGCAGACAATGAAAAACCTACACTTGAAAAATCAACTAATGGTTCAATTTTATTCACAGGAAGACTTGAAGAAAATCTTTTAGGAGTTTGAATTTAGGTAAATATTGAAAATATTTAGATTCAAGAATATAATTCTTGAACCCGCTTTACATCATATATTTCCTTCTCTCACCACTTTTTTGGATCATAATAAATTGGATTTTCTCTAGAGCTGTGATTAAACCTAATATGTCTTCTTTCTGCCTCCATCTTGGAATAGTGGAGTCACATGGTGAATGAGAACTCTTAAATATTTCCTTTTAAACCATGAAGGATGTCATTTGATTCTTGTTCACCCTCAACAAGCAAAAACTTTTCATTTGTCACTTCCCAAGAAATATCAATTGGAATATCCTTTCTTGATGGTGATGCCAAAATGGATGTTGTTCCTTACTTTATCCCTAGCAAGCAAACTATGCCAAGGCGCCTAATGGAGGTTTTATTTAAACTTCCCTACTTTAGGCTAATCTAAAATAATTCAATAGCTAGAGTGGGTAGACCTCCTAGTATAATGTAATTTGATAGATGGGCCTTTTTTTATTCAAAAGAAAAAACCCAAATAAATGTCAACATTGAGCATACACAATCATTTTGGCCCTGAAAGGGCATCTTCATTCTATACCATCAGACATAAAAAAGACTTTAACCATACAAAAGAACAAAATTCTTCCACTTCAAGTACCAACAAGTAAGATTGAAGCTTCAAAGGTGTATTGCATGAAACACATGAAAGTATACATTTCCTAAAAAACAATCAAATATGAACATATAAAACAAAATTATAACTCAAATATTCTTAAGATACAACTCATTTAATCACCACACTCATCATTACCTTTATGACTCCTAAGCACTTTAAGTTGTAGACCATTCACTTATAGCATTACTTAGCATCCAACATAATATTGTAGATTGAATTGAATGCAAATTGAATGAGTTTAAGTGAAGATTTAGTATGATAAAGATCAAGCCCATTACTTCCTTGTGAAACTATTCTTTGCTAATATCAAAAACATCATACATTATGAAAGAGAAACTACATTAAAGAATACATGAGCAATTTAAAAATAAAACAAGAAAATACAAAATCATTTGAATCGGGTGATTAATCCTTCACAAGATTTCATGATCGTTTGGTGCTAGAACAAATAATAAATATCATTTTCATCGAGATGAGATCCTAGGAAAGAAATATAATTTTAGTTCTATGAAAATTCTGACTCTTCTCAAGACTTCTTTCTTAGATTAGATATGCCTTCATCCCTAATTGCATTTTAAAATTCCTAACTGCTTCCCGTCCACATGGATTACTTCAAATGTCACATACAAAGTTGAATTTTGGAACAATAAACTATAAGAGAATAATATCAATTGCCATATCTTACATGCCACTAAATTCCTTTATGCTTTATTTTTTCATGGCTAGAAAACCCTTTCTTACTTCTTGAAGGCACAATTTATTTCTCTTTTGATATTGAATTCCTATGCGAATAACATGTAATCTTACTTGATTCCTCACTTGTAGGTTAAGACAATGCCAACATCTTGTATCTTATGTCAATGTATGTAAATTTAAATTTGGTGGCAGATATTTATACAAAAGCTAAAATATCGAATCATAGAACAAAGCATTTGGATATTTTTGAGTTAAAAAATGGGCTTTGAAATAAAGAATGTAATAACAAAAACAAGTTTAAAAGAACCAATATGAATCAAGATGATGATTACATCCCAAGGGTAAATATTTCTAGAGGGAGAAGAAGAAAACTACTTTTTAATTGTATTTTAAACTTATCTCCTTACATATTTGCTCAAATTTCTAGTGTGAGCATTCATGCTATTTTTCCTTAGTGCGGTATTATTATTTGCTTTAGATAATTGCATTAAAAAAAAATTCACCATTTACATTGTATTCACACCATATCATCATAACATCAGTAGCAATTATGTAGAAATAAAAGTAACATCTGCTATGTAGCAGAATAGTAAAAGGAACATGGGAAAAAAATGCACAAATGGAGACACCATGATTTGAATGAAAAACACCACAAGAGGGGAAACCCTTCGAAGTTATTCTTCTTATTATATTGTCATAAAATTTCTAGCAAAGAGAGAGTACAATATTCCAATTCACCAATCACAATATTATCTAGCAAAACTAACCAAACAATATCTGAGAGATGAGTTGAATAGAAAAATACACTTCATATCATAGTTTTCCAGCCTCCAATCAATGGTCAAAAAATGTGGTCAACTATTATCAAAATAATGGGTCACAACTACATAGATCTAGTGATCACTAGTGAGCCTCAAATCCTCTAGTTGCATGGAGAATCTTGTATGCGAGTGACTGCAACCAAAATTTCCTTGTTCCAATGATACGGCTACAAACCAGAAACCCTACTTTTCATGTTCGAGCTCGAACCTTGCAATTTCGGACCTGTGTAAACCAATAATGTAATTCAACCTCAAACCATGCAAGCCAATCTAAAGAATGGTGAAGAATAATATGCTTGATAATCATGTCCAAATGAGGTTCACTTGACTTGTCTTTATAGGCTTCTGAGAATGTCCAATTTCTCTTTAGGGTCGACCTTTCCTTTTATGCACATGTGGGTTTCCATATTAAAAATATATATTTTCCTTAACCAAATTGAATTCTTCCAAGGGCTATGAGGGTTCTATCTTGATGAGCAAGGTTGTCTAAAGGAGGCAATTTGTCCTTGAGTTGTAAAATTAACGCTCCCTCTCAACTAAGGAGAAATTACCAAGTGCAACATATGTCCCATCTCAAATATCAAATTAACTTTCAACTCTTCTCATTTATTGAACAGCCTCGATTCTAAAAGAACAAGAATTTGACATCATATGGGAGCTGAAGCTACCATATAGAGCCACTACTACTACCTAGAATCACTATTAGTGGGAATCCAATGCTACGACCTAGGAATCATCTACGAGTAGGGTGATAATGTTATAACCTCAGAATCATCTGCCAATAAGGAGTTGATGCTATAACACGGGAATCATCTTCTAGCATGGATCCAATGCTAGAACCCAGGAATCATTTGCTAGTGGGGAGCCAATGCTACATTCCGAGAATCATCTACCAATGGGAAGTTGATGCTACAACGAGGGAATCATCTACCAGCAGGGAGTCAATACTACAACCCGAGAATAATTTTCCAGTATGGAGCCAATTCCACAACCCATGAATTATATTCGAGCGAGGAGCCAGTGCTACCACTCACGAATCATCTGTTAGCAGGGAGTTGATGCTACATTCTGGGAATCATCTGCTAGTGGGGAGCCAAAGCTACAACCCAAGAATCATCTACCATCGATGAGTCTATTCTATAACTCGGGAATCAACAGACAATAGGAGGGATTCCACTTAGCTTATGAGATAATGGTTGTACACATCCCACAGTATGGTGATAATAGGAGGGATAACACTTACCAAAAATGGTAAAGATCATTCCCATCCTATTATTTGTTGATCTTCCAAACTTGAACCTCAAGAGTGGGTGGTAGAATGCTTGCATCTCTAGCTTGAGTGGGATGCCACTTATCGTAAATGGTAAGGATTGCGCCTACCACAAGAAGCCAACACCCATTAGCTAAATGGGTGGGAAAGATCTTCCAGGACGCTTATTCGTAATATAGCCCATTAAAATCAGGACGACAAGCTGAGCATGG
>APFE031716938.1:9636-29268 GCA_000404065.3 Pinus taeda | reverse complement strand
GAGCTAGCTTTCGTCCATCATTGATAAAGCTTCTTCTGTGAGCCATAGAAGTTGGCTTGAGCCCTAGAGGACTTGTGCCAGCTGATCAAGTGACAGCTGCGACAAGAGCTAGTACTTGTGCATATAGCACCGTCGCTTCCAAGTTTGTACGAACTACTGGGTTGATAAAATGAGAGACAGGAAGCCCCAAGAGTTGTAGCATTATTTCTACAATACTGGAGCTCACCAAACACAATTGGAAATTTCCATAGATATGGCCCATTGCATAGAATACTTTCATCATGATTCTTTTGTTCATCTAGTACATTGTTACTAAAACCCACTAACATGCCTTTTGATGAAGACGTGATGGGAAATATAATGGATTTTGACATTGCAAAATCAATTGATGCAACCACTTCTAACTCCCTTTTAACACTTTCTTTCAAAGGATCCATAGGATCAATTTTTCCAACTAAGACATTTTAGAACATTAGTTTTACATGTTATTTTGCATCAATTTTTTTCTTGCACATTGGTCAAGTAAAATTTGATGAAGGTTGACTTCAATGCAGAGTATGGATTAAGTGATGCAATGTCTACAAAAGTATATTTATAGCTATGAAACTTTGTTATTGGAAATGATTATTAGAACACAACCAACCATTGAAATGCATTTTGGAGGCATAAACTTACGCAAGTGATTTAAGTGAGTCTTTCCAAACATAGTGAATGTTAGAATTTTGGGTAGCTTAGAAGGTATTTATGATAAGGATACCCACCGAAATTTTTTGCTTGGGAAATTTACCCAAAACTAAGGTTTTAGATCCAAATTGTGGGTTTATGACAAAAATAAAACTACTTATTTATTCTTAAGAGTCAAATGGAAAAACCTTAAGTCTACAGGTTTCTTTAGTGACCTAAGGAAAAGGATAAATAGAGAAGACCTAAGTTGAGGTATCACACATTGTTTTTAAGTGAGACAGACTTCACTTGAACAAGGAAGCAAGCTAAAGGACCTAGCTGTACAACCCTAGAAGAGGAGAATTGAAATTAGCAAGGAGGGTCAAGCTTCTACCCAAGGAGGAGGCTGAAGTGGGTCGAAGCTCTTCGTTGCAGAAAAAATAAGTTGGTTAGGGAAAACAAGGTCATATAGAGACACATAAAGGGTAGGCTATGGGCATGAGACCATAAGGACAATGGATTGTGGGATAGACATGGAGGTTGAGGGTGGATATGGTGTGGATGAAGGAGGTTGAGATCCATAGAACCTCAAGGAGGGATGTATATTGACCTAGAAGCCCTGGTTAGGGTAGAAAAAATAAAAAAAAATTCTAGACAAGTAGAACATAATGTTGTAGGTATTTTGTTGATGGTTGAGGGTAGTAACACAACCGGATCTGCATCTTGGTATGAGTTAGAATGTGGTCTGGTTGAGAGAGGTTGAAACCTACAACAATGAACAACTATGCAAAGAGTTGTCTTAGATAGTTGAAGTAGAAGTTTCTTCATTAAAGGGCTATGAATAATGAATTGTATTTTATTTCTAAAGTATGTTCACAAATAAAGTTATGAACAAAGTCTATTTTGAAGTATTATTATGTAGTGAGTTGGAATGATAAAACTTGTTGTGGGTAGTTTTCCTTAGGGTTAACGTTTAGTTCATTTGAAGGAGAAAATACACTGTGAGCAACTAGTAGAAAGAGGGGTATTTATATGTGGTCTAAGGAGGAAAAAGACCTGCCAATTTTCAAGGCAAAAGTGTATTGAAAGGGCTAATCTAGAAGGGATACATCATCAAGTAAGTTAAGTTTTTTTTTTCTTGTTTTCCTGGGTAGATTGCAGTTCTGAAATAGCAGATTTCAAGCCCTAATTTGTATTGTGGGCCATGATACTTGGTATGGGAACCCTATGATTATTTTATTGATAGATTAATAAAAATTGTGAGCTTTGGGCTCAAATTTATGCGTGCTTAATTGATTTCACTTATGAAGATTTATGCTATACAAGGTGCTAGAAAGTTGAGGGCTCCTAGTGTGTTTGTGTCAAGCCTTGAGAATGTCATAATTTTGACCTATATAACCCTATTTTAGAATTCAAAGACCTTTATCTACACATTCCCATGTTTCTATTATCGTAATCTTGAGAATATGAGTATAGATTTGCTTATTCTTTAAAACATTGACAGGTTAATATTTAATGGGTAAAATGATTTCATTTAATATATTCCTAAGGTATTTTATTCTCTATGAGCCATTTGTTGAAAATGCAACAAGAAAATCCTAATTTAATTTTGTCCCGGAATTAAATTAGGATTACAATTGTAATTCCACGTCACATGACAACTTATATTTGTTAACTAAGTTAATTTGACTTAATTGGCTCAGTTAATTCAAGTTGAGGGTCTAACTTGAGTCATGTAGAGTGTCTCCTACATTATAGGAGCCCTAGTTGATTTTATTTTGAGTTGTAATTAATTAATTCAATTTAATTGAGTTAAATTCAGTTAAAATAGTTCCAACTATCTTTTTTCCAAAGAAAAATGCGTAATTTTCATCAAGAGTTTAAGAAAATTACAAGTTGTATGCCAGCATTTGAGAAATTCTTTCACTACTATCAGGTGGTGACTTAATTCAGATGTTCAGTTTTGATGTTTAGAGCAATATATTTACATATTCCTTCATTAAACTTGAAGGATCAAGATAACCATAACTGTATTTGCAATGTTAAAAGATTATAGAGCAAAATAAAAAATAGTAACAAAAACTAGGATGATCATGTTGATCAATCTTGTAGATGAACCACCTCGTCAATGAAAGGCTTGTGGTAGATCTAGAAAAGGTCTCCATCCCTGTACTCCTAGATTATCCACTATCCTCTGGTCAGTTGTGCGGCCTCTTTGGAAAGAAAATCAATGACTTCATTCCTTTCCCTGTAAATATGAGAGCAGAAAAAACAATCAAACTGTGATTTCAAATCAATGGCTTCTTCCACCAAATCTCTGAGTGTGTGCAAGTTGTAGGTTTTAACCCCGTACAGAAATTACCTGCATACGAATTCTAAATCACAGGAAAAATAAAAATGCAAGAGCATAACACATAAAACACATATACGCAGAGATTTTCCCCTGGATCTCAAAACCGGGACTACCAGCTTGATTTTTCATTATGTTCCTTTCAATGTTACAATACATATTTATACATGCCGAAGCATCCAATACCATGGACCGAAAACCATCGCGTCCAAAAAACATTTGCGAAAATCATGCACAAAACCATAGGTGGGTCCGCCCAACCTAACATAGGGTCCAAAGCCAAAATTTTCCGGGGCGCTGCCCCGGAGCCCATAAAGTGGGGTTACGGGTACCCCTCAAACCCCCTGTTAACTATGTGGAAAGAATATAACACAACCCAACAAGTCTAAACAAGAAGAAAAGAGCATGTCTTGTGCTGTCAAGTTGAGAAGTGAATCAAAAGGATTAACGTAGGATGGAAGATTGTTCTGATAATATCATTTGGTTGCGAATTCCTCAAGATCTCCTAATCCTGAGGAATCGCAGTTATCTCTTTTCCTCTTTGACTATAAGAGGGGAAAATGAATAGAATAGAGCAACTTTTTCCTTTTTACTTCAGCTGTAATTTTAAGAGACAGAGCGTTATTATGAAGAACACATCGTTATTGTAATGACATTCAAAGTTAATGAGTAATATATAATTTGTGTTTCTGTTTTCTCACGTTATTCTGAGTAACTATGTAGTAATCACTGGCGGCTTGGGCCCGGTCACTGGTGGATTTCATTGCTTTTCCTTGTGATATACTTTTACCTTTTTACTACAAGTCGAATTGCTTTGTTTTATAGTTTTACGATTGATATGCTTGATATATAAATCATCGATGTTGATTTTGTGCACTATTTCTTATTTCTGTTGATTGGTTTCATTTATTTATGTCGTACACTGATTCAATTATTAGATTAGAGTTATTTCCTGTTAATTGAGAGCCAGAGTATTATCAGTTATATCAGGTGTATTACTGTTATGCAGAAGTTTCTATTCAGCTGAAAGAGCTCTGTTTCTGCTACAGTGCACTTGGTTGATGTGCTTATGGCATGTAATTGCAATTAGAGATTTTTTATTGAAATTGAGTTTTGATGCTTGAATAGTTTAATTTCTTTGAAGTTACAAGTTTGGTAGTTTATGGTTTGATCCGTTTACTCCTATATTGAAATCAATAAGTTATCTTAAAGCAATACTTTCTGTAGATACAACAATTTCCATCAGCTGCACATACTGTGTACACTCTTGAAACAAAAATACTTACCCAGGTTGATAATTAGTGTGAGGCATTTAGGAGTTCTAAAAGACATCTTATATGCGCCCAACATTTTAGCGACGTTGCCAGAGAGAGTGTTTCTATTTCATAGAAGGTGATGTATGTTTGATATTTTTTTGCTGTGAAAGAATTGGGTATTAAAAATGAAAGGTAAGAACCTACGTATGAGCAAGTAAAGTGCTTTCTCCTTTGCCTGCTTTTAAGCAAAATTGTGTAGGAATTGAAGTAGAAATAAATGATTGTATTTTTATATGAATGACTAAGAAGAAAAGAGTAGAACAATATATAATTCCTCCACCCAGATCTGAAAAATATAATGGATCGATGACCCTTGGACGATCAACCTTCATTGAAAAAATCATAAGAAAATCTAAGTCTCAGTTGTCAGTAGGACCCCGAACTGTTTCTACAAGAAATCCTACTATAACCCTTTAGCTTACAGGATCACCATCTATAGATGACGCTAAGATTCACAACAAGACTAAAGGGTCTAAACAGAGTTTTCTGAACACTGAAAATTTATAGCCTAGCCCTTTACACTAAGGGAATTCTTTCAATCTCTGTGAAGGAGAAGGAGAAATAGGTAGTGATGAAAAGATTAAATCATCAGAACCCAAATCTCCTGAAGTGGTGGTTGAACAGAGGACACCCAGTATTTTAGAACAAGGTAATGTTGTTAAAATCATTCTAAAAGTCTCTTCTAAACCCCCCAGGAACACATCTCCAACTCTGGAAATCCCTGAAGGATATTGACACATTTTTTACCAAATGGCTCATAATGAGCAACAGCCTCAAACCTCTACATTACAATACCCTATTGTTGATACAGCTGTCAATGCTCCCATCAAAGCTATTCCATTAGAGAATACTCATACCTTTCATGGGCTAACTTTAGAAGATCTTGATGCATTCCTTTTCAAATTTGATGTTTTTTGTAGGGGATATGACTACACTACTGACCCCCAAAAGTTGAAACTGTTCCCCTCTACTCTGAAGGGAGTAGCTTTGCGTTGGTTTATGAGGCTTGGTGGAGGTACCATTATTGACTGGGACCAAATGAAATAATCTTTTCTAAAAACATACCAAGATTATTGCCAAACTAGAGAACTGAAGGATGAAATCTTTCAAATGGTAGCTAAGACTAACGAGACTCTTGAATAATATGTAGAACATTTTCAATATAATCTGCAAATATCTCCTTATGCAAATTTGCCTCCTGAAGTTCTTAAAACTATGATGATCAAAGGTATGAAAGACCAATGGGTAGAAACACTGAATTTAATGGGGAAGGGTGATATTTATCAAGAGAATTATGTTGATATTATACAATTGTGAATCAAGTGCTCCAGAGGCAGTACAAGGTTGAAACCAATTAGATGTGATGTGATCACCAGAGACAGAAGAGCCTCAGGAGGAACCATTACATGAGTTGAAATTGGCAATCTGCTGGAAGATTTCAAGATTGATATCTTGGGGACACTGATGACACAATTAGATATCATCCAAGCCAAACAAAATCGTGCCGAAGCATAATAGAATCTAGTTATTTTCTGTCCATGTTGCAGAAAGAAACACAATCATAGAGAATGTATGTTAGATATGATACAAACATGCACCATTTTCACTAAGGATCATGCTACGGAAAGTTGTCCATCCCTTCCTATATTAGAAGCCGTTTTCAAGGAAGTAGAAGAGGAAGTGGAACCAGTACATCTGCTGAACCAGCACCGTCAATGGCAAGCACATCTGACAAGTATGCCTACAACACAATCTCTGTTCTTTCCTTCTTCGCAATTTAATTCTCAACAGTATTCAGGGGCATCATGGCAGAACTAGCAACCTTTCTCTACTTGGCCACCTCAAGCATTTTCTATGACACCATGGCCCAACCAATCAAATCCAAACAATAATTCGCCAAATTCCTCTTACCCTCCACCATTCTGGCAAAAGACCCCCTATTCCTCTCAATGGTCTCCTTCTACCTCAAAAAATTAGAAATGGCAACCAAATTGGCAACGATCCGCAAACCGGCCCATGGGAACAATTCCTTTACCTCAACCAACCTTACAAGCACCTTACACGTTGCATCAAAATCCTCAACCTAATATATGGCCACAACTCCCAACTCAACCAAATTTGAATCCTAACAAAAGACCGATCCAGTCAGTACAAATTATTGAGAGTCTGGATCCTAAATTTGAGTTGAGGGAATGTAATGAACTTAAGTTAAGATCTGGATGTGTAATTGCTCCAAATGAGGACAAAAATCTGCAACATGAGGTTAAAGAAACACATCCAAATAAGCCTTCGATTGGAGATGACCAGCAAACAAAACAAGGAGAGGATATAGTCAAGCAGAAAGATCCCGAACAAATCATAATTACTTCTCCCCTGTTCCTAGAAATATTGACAATTCCTCAACCAATTGAATATCTTGAATTTGATATTCTGGGTGAACTTAAAAATATTTGTATAAAAATACCCCTCCTCCATGCCATTCAAGATATTCTGATATATGTTAAAACCATTAAAGAGTTGTGTGCAAAGAAGTCTGTGAGGAAAACAAAAATAACACCAACTGTCCATGTCATCGAAACTTTGTCTGATTTATTATTAGGCAAAGAGACACCTGTAAAATATGAAGACCCAGGGAATCCCATTGTCACGGTCCAAATAAATGGCCGCTCTTTTCCCAATGCTTTAGTTGACTTTGGGGCAGCCATTAACATTCTTACAATAGAAACTTGTGAAGTTCTTGGCATCATAGCCTTAGAACCAACCACTACCTTGTTGGAACTTGCCGACTGTTCAGTTGTTAAGCCAGAAGGGACATTACAAGATGTGATGGTTTCTTTGGACTCTTGGGAATATTCGGCAGATTTTTTTATTATTAGCCCTAGAAATGAGATAGATGGACATCCCTTAATACTAGGAAGGCCTTGGATAGCAACAGTTGATGCTTATATAGGCTGTTGAACAAGCAGTATGACCATAACCAGAGGAAATGTTGTTAAGAATATAGCTTTATACCCTCCTTCTCAGCCAATCCTATCCATTGTAAAAACTCGGAAACAACTAGCAGCATATTTAAAAGAAAGTATTCGTTTATCGTTGAATGTCACAGATGCGCTTAAATTCAAAAATCAAACAGAAGATGATGTCATTAACACCTTTATCAATCATCTTGCTGCAATGTCTAATTTGAGATGTTACATGATTGAAGCAGTCCTTGACAATGAGATTGAAGAAGATTCCTTGAGAGACATCAATGACCAACCGATACCAACAACCATTGTCTATAATAGCAAGCCTAATGAAATCGAGCAAGGGAAAATCTTGAACATTAACAGTAATATGAGTAATGACCAGCAACATAAACTTATCCAAGTCCTTAGGAAATATAAATGGGCTTTTGCATGGGACTACCCAGACATGAAAGGTATTGACCCTTAGTTATGCATGCACCATATCTATACTGAAAAATATGCAAGACCCATTCGATAGCTGCAACGTAGATTAAATCCTCATTTAAAGGATATTGTGAAAGAAGAGCTTCAAAAACTATTAGATGTGAATTTTTTTTATCCTATATCTGACAGTAAATGGGTTTCTCCATTAGTAGTTGTCCCCAAAAAGAATGGAAAATGGAGGATATGCATTGACTACAAAGAAATCAACAAAGTGATGCAAAAAGACCATTTTCCCCTTCCATTTATCGACCAAGTTATTGATACACTGGTAGGAAAGAAATTCTTTTCTTTCCTAGATGGCTTTAGTGGCTACAACCAAATTCAAATTGCCCCTGAAGACCAGGATAAAACTACTTTCACCTGCCCCTGGGGAACATTCACTTATAGGGTATTGACATTCGGATTATGCAATGCACTTGCTACATTCCAAAGAGCCATACTTAGTATTTTTGCAGACTTGATAAATGAAGGATTGGAGGTATACATGGACGATTTCACACCCTATGCGGATGAATTTTATCAGGCATTACAAACACTGGAGAAAGTCCTAGAGTGGTGTATTGCTACTAGACTATGCTTAAGTCATGAGAAGTGTCATATGATGATGACAAAGGGCCTAATTCTGGTTAATTACATTTCAACAGCTGGAATTCAGGTAGATCCAGCAAAGATACAGGTAATCCTCTTATTAGCTACTCCCTGCACTCAAACAGAGGTACATATTTTTTTGGGATTAGTTGGATATTATTGTATATTTATAAAGAACATTTCGCAAATTGTTTCACCTTTATATGCCTTGATAGGAAATGTTTATTTTATATGGACTGATAAATGTGACATTGCTTTCATAAACCTGAAACGGTTAGTATCGACAACACCAGTATTATGAGGCCAGAACTGGGTTATACCTTTCCATATTTCATCAAATGCATCAGATACAGCCATTGGAGTTTTTCTTGGCCAAGAAGAAGACAAGAAATCTTACGCTATATATTACATCAGCAAAAACCTTAGTCCTGCTGAGTTGAATTATACAGTAACAGAAAAGAATTTTCTAGCTATTATTTATGCTATACACAAACTTAGACACTATATAATTGGATATCTTGTATTTCTGTATACTGATCACTCTACCATTAAATATTTAGCCAACAAACCAATTACAAATGGAAGTGACTCATTGGTTACTACTTTTGTAGGAATTTGACATAACTATAAGAGATCGACCAGGGAAGCAAATCCTTGTGGCATACTTCCTCTCTCAAGTTCCAAGAACAAATGATACAATGGCGGTAGGTGATCAGTTCCCAGATGAACATTTGTTTTTTGTGGCCGTAAAAATGCCATGGTATGCAGATGTAGCAAATTACTTAGCAGTGGGAAAATTGCCCAAACATTTGACACCCAGAGAAAGGAAATTTATTGTTCAGCGTAGCACTCGTTTCTCCTGGATTGGAGGATACCTTTTCCACACGGGATCTGATATGCACATCCACAGGTGCATCAGGGAGGATGAAATTTATGATATCCTAAAAGCCTACCATGATGGACCTTGCGGTGGACACTTTGCAGACCGCAGAAATGAACATAAAATTCTACAGATGGGCTACTACTGGCCCACTATTTTTAAAGATGCTAAGAAATTTCTCTAGGCATGTGATAGTTGCCAAAGGATGGGCCGCCTTGTCCAATCTAATGAAATTCCCCTACATCTATACCTAGTGATAGAACCCTTTGATCGATGGGCATTATATTTCATTGGGTCGTTCAAACCACTATCCAACCATAAATTGTATATATTGGTTGCAACAGATTACGTAACAAAGTGGGTGGAAATAGTAGTGTTTCCAAGAACAACCGAGGAAACCATCATTAACTTACTTTTCGAAATTTTTGTGCAGTATGGCTTACCCAGAGAAGTAATTACTGATGGGGGACCACAATTCATGGGTCACAAGATTGTTGCTACATTGAGAAATCATCATATCGCACACATAATGACTTCTCTGTATCACCCGTAGGCGAACGGGCAGGTGGAGAGCACCAATAAAGTTATCGAAGTTATTCTAACATGGAAAGTTTCATCACATTGACAAGACTAGGCTGCTCGACTGCCAGAGGCCTTATGGGTGTATCGCAGAACTTGGAGAAACACTATTGGATACTCTCCGTATCAACTGGTGTTTGCTAAAAAACCCATTTTTCCCATAGAATTTGAAATACAAACACTAAGGATAGCACAGGAAGTGGGACTGGATTTAACCAAAGCCCAGATTAACAGGTTATAGCAGATGAATGAATTATATGAAGCTTGGCTAATGGCTCTACAACGTATGACACTTATTCAATAGCAAAGAGCCAAATGGCATGATGCCTTGATTAAGAAAAATATATTTCATGACGGCGACTAGGCACTCCTTTATGATTCTAGGTTTCATGACTTCCCTGGAAAAGTGCAGACTAACTGGTTAGGTCCCTATGAAATAAAGCAAGTACACGACAATGGCACTCTTACACTAACCACCATTGATGGGTCTGGTTCTTCTTTTAAAGCAAATGGGCATCAGGTGCACCTCTATCAAAAACCACTTACCAGAGAATCTTTCTACCAGGAGATACGTGAGGACACCACCATGCAAGTTTTAGCTGCATAAGGCAATCCTTCGGAAACCTCATATTTATAAAATTTATTTCTTCTCTATAAAATATGTAAATATGATTGCTGATTTGATTTGATTTCTTTTTCTTTTTCTCCGCTTGTTTTGTTGTTCAGTTAATTGAACAGTATTTGTTCAATCTAATTGAACAGCTGATGTTTAATCCAATTGAACAACACTTTCTTTTTGGCTTGTTTTGTTGTTCAATTGATTCAACAGTTGTTGTTCAATCTATTGAACAACACTTTCTTTTTGGCGTGATTTTGTTGTTCAATTAAATGAACAATTGTTGTTCAATCCAATTGAACAACACTTTATTTTTGGCGTGATTTTGTTATTCAATTAAATGAACCATTGTTGTTCAATCCAATTGAACAACACTTTCTTTTTGGAATGATTTTGTTGTTCAATTAAATGAACTGCCACTGTTCAATCTATTGAACAACAGTTGTTCAATCCAATTGAACAACACTTTCTTTTTGGCTTGTTTTGTTGCTGAATTAATTGAACAGTTGTTGTTCAATCCAATTGAACAACACTCTCTTTTTGGTGTGATTTTGTTCTTCAATTAAATGAACAGTTGTTGTTCAATCTATTGAATAGTCGTTGTTCAATCCAATTGAACAACACTTTCTTTTTGGCATGATTTTGTTGTTCAATTTATTGAATAGCCACTGTTCAATCCAATTGAAAAACACTTTTTTGGTGCGTTTTTTATTCATTCAATTGAACAATTGATGTTCAAACAATTGAACAACACTTTTACATCCCCAGTGCGTGCTTTGTTGTTCCTTTGATTGAACAACAGTCGTTCATTCAAATGAACAACTATTGTTCAATCCCAATTGAACAACACTTTTTCTCTTTGCGGTTATTGTTGTTCAAACGATTGAAAAACATTTTTTTGCGTATCTCTGTTGTTCAATTCCAATTGAATAGCAAAATTTTCTTTTGTGTGATTGTTGTTTGCTTGTCTGAACGATTGTTGTTCACTCAAACGCTCAGCCCCATTTTTCTTTTGTTTTTCATTTTGTTTTATTTTCATGGCATGAAGTACACTACTTTTATGAGGATAAGAATTTATGGATTCTATTGAAGGGAGTTAATACCATTAATTTTATGATCTTTAACAGGACAATATCTTGATGATAGATTCTTTTCAAGAAAGAGACATAGTTATTTATATATTACTTTGCTTCATAGCTTTCTGTAGTACTTGGTACTGGTTGGTCATCTTAATACCATGCTGGTTCCACCCTTCCTGGTTATAATCCTCTCTGCCTTTAATAAATAAGACTATGGGTATACTTTTTTTTTATTGACATGTTAAACTTCTTCCTTTGTCCCTTCTCTTAAGGAGTATTTAGCCTCCCTCTATTTATCATAAAAATGTGTAATAACAACAAAATTTTCTTTCAGATGGAGGATAGGGGGTCTCATTACGAGCCAGCCTACCATGTTCATAAGGTTGTAGGAAAGTGACATTCCCACTATGGCCACCACACCAGGGTTATGATCCATTAGATAGCCAAAATATCCTTGGAACAGGAGGTCTCATCACGAGCTAGCCTGATCACTTTTGCTACATCCCAGTGAATAGCAGTTTCGTCATCTAGTTACCATGGTAGCACACTGATCTCTTATGTAGAAAAACGTTGTAACTCTCCATTTATAAATTGAGGATCCTGGTTCATATCGGTTAAAAAGCAACCCTGCCGAGGCTATGGATGCCTGCTGGTAGCAAAGGCTCTTCTTATGGTATTGAAGTTATATCTTATCATCAATTATTACTATAACACCCTCTTCTTTTTCTTTCTTTTTATCGGAGAAGTTATTTCCTTAATTTTTCCCCGTTTTGAACCTTTAAGCATGAGATATTGTTTTCTGATCAATCGCATTATTCTCGACTAGAATATCGTTAGCAGAGCATCTTTTTGGCACATTGTTGTCCTTTTCTTTCTTGCATAAATTATCATCAATCCAAGTGTCTTATATTTTATTCATAACTATATTTACACACTCCGCTCTCATTATAACCATACCTCTTTCCATACTATCATTTTTATGTGTACTCTATTTCATTTAATGTTGTCTTGTTCTTCCCCTTGCCTTGCTGTCAGAACAACCCTTTCCCTATCTACTTGGTCGTAGGCAACCTCCCTTTTTAGGGAGGGGGAGGATTCCCATTACACCTTTGCATGTGTTGTATTTATTCTGCATACCGGACTTTATATGTTGCTATGATATCTCATGATCGAATGGCATGTGGCAGTATGATAGTCTTAGAGTTAATATCATTAATTATCATGGAAATTCCACTTTATGGAATTTAGTTGTTATGCTACTTGTTGTTCTATTTTACCAAAGCAATTGTTGTTCTTTGCTGCGTTTTTTTTGTGTAAATCCTTGAAAATTGTAGAACGAATATTGGAATAATTCGAGCATTATGGGTGGAAAATTGGTTCATCAAGAACCCTTGGTGTTGGAAATTTCTGACAGAGCCAGGGAAATTCTGGTGTGCGTGGGATGGATTTCATATTTCACCAGGCTTCAGGCCCCTAGTAGTGAATCGCTCTTGAATTTTTACATCACTTACAGAATGGGAAATCCACAGTAAAAGGTGTAAGAATAATAGTATCGGAAGTTGTGATAGCTGAGGTTTCTAGGCTGTCAGTATAAGGAGAAGCATGGCTGGAAAAGCATGTAATGTTGCATGACATAGTAGATATTTTCAAAGACACAGGTGAAGAGCTAACTCGAAAAGGCAAGGGCATTCAACCGTCCTTTCTGGGACAACCATGGTATGAATTGGCAAGTGTCATCCAATAGTACATTACCTGTGATGGTCGACGGGATGTGGTAAAACCACGGCAGCTTAAACTTTTAGTCGTTTTAAAGTAAAAGCTTACTGTCAATTTGCCATTTTTCTTAAATTCATTGTTGCATGATATAGATGATAGAGTAAGATGGGTTAAACATCCTGATACTATAGTCAGTCATCATGGGTTGATCATACTAATTGATAGTCACAATCTTGCTCAAAAATATTTAACTTGGGATAATTTTATAGCTCCACCAGAGATTAGGCCAGACCCTGTAGTCCAAAATTCTATAACCTTGGAAATTGAACAGCAGAACCCTGTTCTAAAGAGGAAAAGAACTTCTTGTACAGTAACAAGACCTAATAAGCGCAGGCATTCTTCGAAGTTGAATCCATTTCAGAGGACTTTTGTAGATCCTCAAGGTAGTGTCAAGCGCCTGGCAGATCCATCTAATCCAAATGTTGTACATGACTCTGAACCTGAACAGGAGGAAGAATGCAAGTCTAAACTAGAACACGAGGAAGAACATGATTCTGACCCAGAATAAAGGGAAGCACAATACTTTTCTCAAGATGATGGTGAACCAAAATAAAGGGTATTGATAAACATGTTCCTACAAAGGATTCTTCTCAGAAGAAGCAAGTGGCTGAAATAAAGTTAAGAAAGTTTAAGAAGAAATACCAGAAGCTTCAGAAGATGGTTAAGCGGCTACATTGGAAATTAAAAGAAGCTGCAAATGGGGAAGCTCCGAGCATTATTCCTGTGTTAGTCACTGTGGTCGCACAGATAGAAGTATGTGAAGGTAAGGCAATAGGAACCCAGACTGAATCTATTTCCACTTAGACGGTAGCCACACAAAAAAGCTTTATATAGATTGATAGATATGGCTATTTAGACGAAGGGTTTATCCTCTCACAACAAAAGCACCCAGACAGAATAAATATTCCATGATGCTCCATCAAACAGTGATCCTATTCTTCTAGAGTTACAGGAGGAGCTGGTACAGGCCCAACTTGCTTTAATGCAATGTAAGGAGGCAGTTCCTCTACAGAAGTACTAGGAGTTGCCATTAAATATATTAATATATTTACCTAATTGCAATTATTTTTTAATTGTTATTATATGGGTACATTTAAACTTAAATATTATAATTGGAATAATAATATTTAAGAAATAATTTAATAAATTATTTTTGTTTTCATGATTTTAATTATATATGTATATATTTGATTACTATTAAATAATTGAATAATTTACTTTCAAACGAACCATTAGAATTGAAATGATAATTAAAAATAATTATTAAATAAATATATATACGAACCAATAATATTATTTTATTCTGATAACCTAATATTGGAACGTTATATATATATTATATATAATATATATATATATATATATTATATATTATATATATATATATATTATATTATATTTTAATACAATTATATTTATTAATAAACTATTTAAATAAACAAATGAATTACTAACCAGTAGTAATACTTTATTTATATAATTTTACCTAATTTTTACCTAATTTAACTTATTTCTGGGAATAATAATAATAAAAATGTAGCGAGAATATTAAATTATTTGACTGGGGTCATAAGGTCAGAATTAGCCGTTATCAATCTAGCCATTGGAGTCTCTGCCCAAACTATTTAACATGCTAAGCTGGATTGGTTCTTCAACTTGTCCTGATGATGAACCACACTGGTTGGTTCGAAACGCGTCGACAAATGATTATTTATGTGATTTCGCCGAAAATTCTCTAAACGATCAAACTTTTGCTAAGTCAAGGCACGAGGAAGAAAAGATGAGGAAATTAAAAGCCAAGCTAGATAAGGTCGTGGGTCATATTGCTGCTATTTTCTCTTTATATTCTGATGTCTTATCTTGCAGATCTACTACAAACTATGCTCTATTTTGTTGGAAAGATATTTGTTGTTGAAGATTAAAGTTGTTAAGGCCGGCAAGTTAGTTGAATTGAAGACAACTGAAGAATTCATACAATTCTGTAAGGAGCATGGGATAAAAGTCCAACGTCTTCTCTATGAACTTTTTTTGCATAATTTTTTATTAGACGGGGTGGTGGATAACAATCCTGGCCTTTTTTTTGGTTACATTCAGTTCTAGGCCTTCATTTCCTTCGCAGTGAACCAACTTAAGTGGTCCAAGGCCTATAACACCTTTCAAAGGAAAGAACATGGACTGGATTTGTGGGTAAGGGGTGAGCCTACTCAACCCTCGCATCTTTTTGTTAGACACAAGAGGTTCATGAAACAGGAGGGAGTAATTAAGAACCTGGGGCCTATACATAAAGAAATTGTGCAAGAAGGAAGGGAGTATTTCTTATCCATACAGGAAAGGTCCTTACTCACATCCAAACAGAGATGGATAGTCTCCACCAATAGTGTCAAGAACAAAGAACCGTTTGGCTACAGGAATTTTAAAGTTGTCGTAGGCCGTTTTGTAACATATAGTAATATTATCTTGAGGGAAGGACCACATTGGCTAGGATGTCGATTTAGGAGCCCTGTTATTTGGTACCCTCCTAAAGGATATTGTTCTGATTACGAGCTGCCTGATGGTCATGAAGGGATAGCCTTTGCAAATTTAATACAAAATCATGGTTTTAGGTTGTATAAGGAAGAATTCTCTCCTGCTTACATGTTAACTTCATTACATAATAACTAATTATTTTCACGAGGACATGAAACAAGGTAAGCATGGGAGTATGTTGGGTCGTGCAATAGGTATAAATTTACCCTTGATTACATTATCTTTTCCTCCTTTTTAGGCATTTGTTCCATGATGTAACAAGGTTTTGATAGAATTTCGATAGAAAGTGAATGACACCGCCTTTGATATGCTTTGGCTGTCAAAACTAACTTTCGTTTCTTTTATGCAGAGATTAGCGAATGGGGCAATTGTTATTCAATCTATTGAACATCAAAGGCTAAACAAGGAGAAAAGAGTGTGTCTTGTGTGTTCAATTTGAGAAGTGAATCAGAAGGATCAACACAGGATGGAAGATTGTTCTAATAATAGCATTTGGTCGCGAATTCCTCAAGATCTTTTGATCCTAAGGAATCACAGTTATCTCTTTTCCTCTTTGACTATAAGAGGGGAAAAATGAATAGAATAGAGCAACTTTTTCCTTTTTACTTCGATTGTAATTTTAAGAGACAGAGCGTTATTCTGAAGAACACATTGTTACTATAATGACATTCAGAGTTAATGAGTAATATATAATTCGTGTTTCTATTTTCTCTCGATATTCTGAGTAACTAGGCAGTAATCAATGGCGGCTTGGGCCCAGTCACTAGTGGATTTCACTGCTTTTCCCTGTGATATACTTTTACCTTTTTATTGAAAGTCTAATTGCTTTGTTTTATAGTTTTACAATTGATCTACTTGATATATAAATCACCGATGTTGAGTTTGTGCATTCCACGCATTATTTCTTATTTCTGTCGATTGGTTTCATTTATTTATGTTGTAGATTGATTCAATTATTAGATAAAATTTATTTCATGTTTATTGAGATCTAGAGTATTATAGGTTAGATCAGGTGTATTACTGTTATGTAGAAGTTTTTATTCAACTAAAAGAGCTCTATTACTGCTACAGTGCACTCAGTTGATGTGCTTATGGCCTGTGATTGCAATTAGAGCTTTTTGATTGAGATTGAGTTTTGATGCTTGAATAGTTTAACTTATTTGAAAGTACAAGTTTGGTACGATATGGTTTGATCCATTTACTCTTGTATTGAAATCAATAAGTTATCTTAAAGCATTACTTTCTGTAGATACAACAATTTCCATCACCTGCACATACTGTGTACACTCTTGAAACAAAAAGACTTACCTAGGTCGATAATTAATGTGAGTCATTTAGGAGTTCTGAAAGACATCTTATATGCGCCAAACACACCATTGGGTAGCTTCACCAAGGACAAGATCTTCGCGTGAACTAGCAGTGTCGCCTTCCATATGACATCAAGCCCTTCACGGATGAGGTATTGTGTGATGTTGCTCCCCTTAATGTTTGTGATGTATTATTAGGCCAACCATACTTGTGGAAGCGACATGTTGTGTATGAATGAATGCCTTATTCTGTTATTGTTATTTTGGGCAATAAGTTGCATAGGATACTGAAGGTACCACCGCCTACTGCCATATCTTCGGTTACTGCAAAGCAATGCAGTAAGCTCATTTCTAAAATAGGGAAATTTGTTTTCCTGATGATACGCCCTCAAGAAAAGAAGAAGACAGTGGCCATGACCTCCAAATAGGGCCCCTATGCACATCAACTACAGATGTACAAGGTTGTGGAGGACTACGAGGACATCTTCACCTCCCCTGTAAGGGTTCCTCTGCATTGTCAGGTCAAGCACTCCATCGACTTGACCCAGGTGCGCCGCTACCCAATGGACCAATCTATCGATGCTCCATTCTGGAGAATGACGAAATCAAGAGGCAGATTTAGGAGCTTTTGTAGAAAGGTCACATCCAACAGAGTTCGTTGCCCTATGGGAGCCCAATCGTGTTGGTACAGAAGAAGGATGGGACTTGGAGACTCTGTATTGACTATCGAGCACTGAACAATAACATTGTCTAGAATAGGTACCTGATCCCACAGATTGATGACCTTCTGGATCAACTGAAGGGGGAAAATATTTCAGCAAGATCGATTTGAAGTCAAGATATCACCAGGTACCAATCGAACCCTCCAATGTGTGGAAGACTGCCTTCAAAGCCAAGGAGTGCCTTTTTTAATGGTTGGTCATGCCTTTCAGATTGATGAATTCTCCTGCAACATTCATGAGGCTAATGGATGACATCTTGCAGCCATTCACCAACTCATTTGTAGTGGTATACTTGGATGACATCCTAATCTTTAGCTAGAGTTGGGAAGAGCACCTCCACCACATTCGACAGGTTCTCCAAACACTGCAGCAACACAAGTTATGTGCCAATTTGGAGAAATCCACTTTTGGAATGACTCGGGTTCAGTATCTAGGATACATTATTCATGAATGGGGGGTGCATGTGGATCCAGCCAAGATCCAAGACGTTCGGGATTGGCCATCTCCAACCACTCTGACAGAGCTCCGCATATTTCTGGGTCTCGTCAACTTCTACTGTAGGTTCATGTTGGGATTTTCTCATATCACTTGTCCCTTGAGTCAAATCACTAAGGGAGGAGCGAAAGAAAAATTATTTTGGTCTGAACCTCAACAGAAGGCATTCACAGAGTTGAAACATCACCTCTGCTTGGCACTAGTGCTCACATTACTAGACTTACAACAACCATTTGAGATCGAGATGGATGCCTCTAACTATCCTATTGAGGCAGTCCTTACTCAACACAGGCATCCAGTGGCATATCAAAGTGAGACACTTTGTTAGGCCCCTATACTACTAGTGTAACCCCTTATTGTTATTAGTACAAACCACTTATTATATTTATGTACCCATGTACTGCCCATATTGTTACTATTGTGCCCCATAGAAGCCCACTATTATTATTATTGTGCCCTTACATTATTATTGTTATGTCGGCTCTGATTATGTTATGACCCCTTAGACTCCTATATATAGAAAGGATGTCTTTTAATTTGTATCATCCAAGAATTGTTCATTTATGTAATGTAAAGGAGGTTTCCCCCTCGAAGAGTCTGAATTCTAAGGCGTTGATCTATCTCTTCTATGTTTTGTGAGCTGGTTTCATAACAGAAATTGTATGAATCTTGTTGAATGCATGTTGTTGGATTAACCTGTCACTATAATTTGTGGACTATTCCTTATTTTAGCTTGTGATGTGATTTCGATCATGTGTTCCTTTCAAGCCACATATTATTACAGGATTCTAAGGGGAACACTTACTCCTCCCTTCTATGTGTTAGAACCCCCAAGCATCGCACTTGATTCGCTACAAGGCCACACACTTTATTCAACCCAAAGTTATCATACTTATCTCTGGGCGCTACCACGGTCAAGGCATTACATTAGGACCCACTATTGGGAGTCCTACTCCAAATGGTCTGAGGTCTAGTTGGGATTTCTTATTAGGGAGATCCCTTGAATGATTATGGGTCCAGCACTATCAAGATTTCTCGCACTAGAAGGAGGGTTGAATGACAATCTGAGTGCTTTAAATCAGTTATGAATTTTTGCACATCTTTCATGAATTATGTCCTAATCTAAATGTTAGGCCCCTATACTACTAGTGTCACCCCTTATTGTTATTAGTACAAACCACTTATTATATTTATGTACCCATGTACTGCCCATATTGTTACTATTGTGCCCCATAGAAGCCCACTATTATTATTATTGTGCCCTTACATTATTATTGTTATGT